>JAQFZO010002229.1:0-12720 GCA_034695885.1 Geophilus flavus
GTTCAACACCCGGCAGAAATGTAGCCAATAAAGGGCGTGGGTTTGCAAGTCTACCAATCAGAGGCAAGCATTCATTTGGATGCGCCATGATGCAAAATGGCGGCTGATTTGATTTTCTGCTCGGGAAATTGTTGGGTTAAAGATGATCTAAAAGGAAATTAAGTGTCGAAAAAGTTTGTTTATAATGAATTGGATGGAATCATCCACTGTAAATGCGTGCAACTGTTCTTGTAGTTAAAATGTGTCTATATGAAAGCAAAATGTGTAAAATAAAATATTTTTATTTTCTTATTTGACCGTACATGGTTCCATCTTTCTTTTTCAAGTTTGATCTAGTACTTCCAAAACCTGAAAAACAAAATAAATAAGAAAATAAATATTTTATCATTTAAAAAAAAATCAGTATGTTTGATGTTTTAAGTTATTAAGTGTTCAGATATGATTTAACGACATAAGAGCAAAGTGCCTTTAAATCACCAGGCATGTGTGATAGGCCACTTGGCATTCAGGCGCAAATTATTTCATCATTACAAAAAAACAAATCTAAATCTAAATATACCTAGAATCTACATTTATCGCTTTCATCAATCATATCTCATTGCCCATAATCCAAATTTTCTGTGGACTTCGTATCACGTGACGTCAATCTTCATCTAAAAAATAATATAAATAAATAAATGTTTATAAGCTTAAAAAATATATGAATTTTTGTCAATTTGAAATTTGTTTTAAAAAAAAATATCAATAAGTTTGATGTTTTAAGTTATTAAAAGTGTTCAGATATGATTTAACGACATAAGAGCAAAGTGCCTTTAAATCACCAGGCATGTGTGATAGGCCACTTTGCATTCAGGCGCAAATTATTTCATCATGACAAGAAAACAAATCTAAATCTAAATGTTTTTATACCTAGAATCTACATTCATCGCATTCATCAATCATATCTCATGCTCCTAAATCCAAATTTCCTATGGACTTTGTATCACGTGACGTCAATCTTCATCTAACAAGATTTTTCATCTAAAAATAATAAAAATAAATAAGTAAATAAATGTTTGTAAACTTAAAAAAATAAGAATTTTTGTCCATTTGAAATTTGTTTCCATTAAATTCTTTGATGTAAAACTTGTAAACTTTTCATCATACACACTATCATGGAATGATTTTTTTCTCCCCATATTTTGCACACTGATTTCTAAGAAACGAATATCAGTCGGCTTTAATGGGCAAATCCTTCGTCTTTTGTAAAATTTTATAAAATAAAATAAAATAAACCAAAAAATTGTAATTTCTTTCTGGTGAGAACAAAACCAACAAAGGACACAAACCACGTGGTAAGCTATTATCCGCCTTTTTTCGCGTAGAAATGATTTTAAAAATTAAATTACCTATAAACATTCTCTACTAAAGTCTAAATAAGCAGCAGTCATCCATTTCCCAACCAAAACACATGGTCGCATTCAACCGCTACCCTCGTGGCTCCTTCGTCTTCCATGTCTTCGACTCGTGTGTCTCTTGTCTCTCTCTGCGGTCTGCTTCTTCTTCATTCTTTTTCCTCTCACGTCATAAACCCCCTGCCATTCATCACGTGAGGCATGACCAAAGCTACGAACGGCAAGTGGCGCCCTCTAAAGTCGCAATTCCTGGAATAGAACGACGGTAGCCATTTTTGTCAAGTGGGAAATGATGTGATAAGAATATCAAAAGAAAAACATTCTAAAGCGACTAGAAAATAATAGGTATTCATTGAAATGTTGTTATATACATATTCTAGAATATCTTAAATTTCTGATCCGCTATTGATAACCCTTTTTCGAAGTAAGAATATGGAATATGACGAAAATTTGTGTTCGTTTACGGCGCGGGTTTGCCTTCAAAACAAACTGGAAGGCTACGAATTTTGCATCAGACACATTCTCGAAGACAAGACCGCACCTTATAAGCAATGTAATTACGTTTACCCGAAAAACGGGAAACGATGTCCCAATGCTGCAGCCAAAGGAGATAAAAAAGATGGGTAAATAAATTTTGAAAAATAATAAAGTCAATAAAAATAAATCCGTAATATTATATTTTATTAATTAATTTCGTTAGTACGTACTGCGAAGATCATCAGAAAAAAGCAGCTTTAGTCCGACTGAAACTTTCGAGAAAATATCGGCCGATCGAAACACCAGAGACGTTGTTAGAAGAGTTGGAATATTTTGCGAGCGATGAAAACAAATTATCCGATTCGAAGACTAATGACACAAGTTCGCATGATATTTCTAGTTTTGGTTTACCGGCTATAGCTGGATATACTCAAGGTAAAGAATATTATACAGTCAAAGCTGTCCGAACACAGTTGGGCCCAGTGAAATCCATCCGATCAGGTCTTAGCAACATCTGAATTCTGACTTCACAATGACCCTACATTACACACATTACGCATTAATTTAACAGATCAATATCTAAGACGAACATTTCATTAATTTTATGGTTGTCAATTCGTTATTTGATTAATTAGTTTTTAAGTAGACTAAAAATTAAAATTAATTCTTTCTAGTCTGAAGTTACATCGCTTGAATCATTGATTGGCAGCTGGCGCTCAAAATCTTCATATTTTTCTTAAAAGTAATAAAATTTGGTTTGTTTCAGGCAATTGAAATGTGCATTTTTTGTTATAGAGGTGACGTATTGTTAGTTTAAAAAATCAATTTGTCCGTCCTTTAAGGAGCCAAAGATGATGGTCAGGACACGATGATTCAACTGACTAGACTTCACAACTGATTTTCCTATGGTTTTGTAAATGGGTTGAGCCCCTTACATTGTGTCCGGACTTTAAATTTTTATATATCTCTGGCTTCAGTATGGCCAGACTTCAAAGCTTTGACTGTATAATTTTCTTAAAAATTGTAAATTTTACTAATTCTATTTTTTTCTCTCAAATGTACAGAATTATTTAGCGATCCCGAAAGTGAGCAAGAGTATCCAGTGGTCGAGCAGTCATGGGTCGATGACGCTGACAGCGATGCTGATAGTATCGATAGTGAACAAGAAGATCCATTGAAGTAAATAAAATAAAAAATTAACGAATTATGTTGATGTAACTAAATATCTGAATATGTTTAGACATGCAGGAACGTTCACAGCTGAAGAAGTTGCTCTTATAACGAGAGATAAATCAATTCGACTTCAATCGTTGTATATCGAACAACTCAAGAGATTGCAACATGAGTTAAAGGAGAAAAGAAGGAAATATTTAACTGGATTGAAACACGAAAAAGAAACTATGGGTATATTTTTATAATTTCTTTTTTTAGTTTTTAGCTCTTAATTGACTAATTTATAATTCTATTTTAGGAAGTATTCATGAAACCCCACGAGACACCCAAGAAGCAATTAGACATTATAAACGACTCAAGGCATCAACTCGATATCATAAACTTCATGGAAATGAATTGATTCTGCATTGGAAAGAAAAAGAAAAAAGAATGGCGGCGTCAGATGGCGTGGCTATAAATAAAATAACTAATCATCCGCAGTGCCTGAGTGAAAATTGTTCTAATAGAACGATGCCTTACAGTAAACATTGTGTTCAACGTAAGTTTTGACAAATTATTTTTTTAAATTTTGTTTTGTTTGTTGAACATGACGTCAAATTAACTAAAAATGATTAGCCGAATCAAAATTTGAAGATTCTATAGCCAAAACTTCGATAAAAATTTAAAAAATATTGGATTTTAAGGAAATTTGAAGAAATTTTTTATTCCTACAACTAAATTTTTAAGTCATTTCGCCTTGAACCGGTTCGGCAAACTGTTAATTTTAGGCTCCGGTGCATTCGAACCGGTTCAATCCGCCTATTGGGCTGGGAGTGGGAATCAAACAATGATGCAGTTTATCATTTTATCAACATAAATTATAGATTTTATTAAATAGTTGACTCATCCAACCATTTTCAAAAAAAAAAAAAAAATTTGTAATTTAAATTTTATACCAGACAACTTAATAATTTTCATTCCGACACCGTAAAAATTAAAATTCTCCTTAATCATAAATTTAATTTCTATTTCCAGACATTCTTTCTGACCCATACCAAGTACTATATCGACCTTGCGACGCATCACCCGATTGCGCCAAACCCGTTCTACACATCCTTGATGGTCCTTCGTGTCCAATTCACGCAACCCTGCCACCTCCACTCACAGTTGACATAAAACCATTCACGGAAGAAACAATAAACGTCATTTCCGACGATTTATCAGACGTAAATAAACCAATAACAGATGAATTAAAATCTCCAGACGTGAAAATGGAAACCGATACATTAGACGAAACCATTTCACTTCCCTCGTGTTCTGATCCGATACAGGAAGAAGTTGAAATAATATCGCCTAAAAAATCAAATTTCTTTTAATTGTAATTATCGGTTTTCTTTTTTTATTATAAAATATAAACATAATAAACATAATAATTAACAAACAATTTTTTTTTTCGCTTGAATAAATCGTGAAGAAATTTTTTTGTTTTGACTGACGTAACTAAGGAAACGCGAAGGGGAAATACGATAAATGGGTGGAGATTCTCTTGAAATTACATGCATTTATTTACATTCGATTCATAATTCCAGCGATAAGGTTTCGGTTTTGGTATAAATGTATAAAAGGTCGCGCATTTAAGCAGTTGATTAGATAAATTCAAGTCCAAGGAACAGGAACAGTTCTCGCATTAATTCTTCTTTTTAAAGTTGAACTTCAAGCAGATATGGCGCTGGTACAGTAAGTATTGATTTATTAATTGCAATAACTTGAATGTGAAATGATTTTAACATAAAAACAAACGTAATAGTTAAAAATTTGGGTGACATACTGCATTTAACAAACTTTGAACTATGAATTTAAATGAAAAACTATTTTTCAAGTGACATTTTTCGGATTTTTGAAGGTTTCGGTATGAATTTTGCCAAAATTTCATTTTAACATTGAGTAAATAGTACAAGGCCTTGTTCTTTCACGTAAATCAAACCTTATTGCGTTACATATGATATACTTTAACTTTATTTACACAAAAAAAATTTTTTTTGTTCAGCTTATGAATTACATAATGCAAAGAAACGAGATATCATTTTCTACAGCTTTTTATCGCATCATTAATGACTGACATGACCTTAGTCGATTACTAGCATAAATATGGCATTTAAGTATAGAATTACATACAACAAATCAAAAGGGGAAAACCGACGTTTTAATTGATCTGACCAAAAGGACAATCGGACCACGTTGACTTGTTCATGACCAATAAGGATTCAGTGGTTGAACAAAGACAATTTAATGGTGTCAAGGAAAGTCTGTCTCCAGTTTTTTTATGTTTCTTAAAAACATTAGAAATTAATTAGTAAGTTCTACATAGTTTTTAACGGCCTGAATGAGGATATCCTTATTCATTACATGATGTCACTCTAGCTAGACCGGCGTACGAGTATATAACATACTTTTTCTTTGATCCTAACTGCCGTGAAAACGAGTTTTTCTTTTACGACTGCACTATTCAGTTGAACCTTCCTCTTTCATTCAATACTTCTTAAAAGTTTGGACCATGGAGCTGCCGAGGGAGCTTCAACTTGAAAGGTAGGTTTTGCTAGTTTTGTACCGCCGCGTGTACAACAGTGCACGACAGTGATCAGTATTGTGGTAAAGCCGACTTTAATCCCGGAAATTCGTTTTATCTTTTGTTTGGTTCTGGTTTGGTGTTTATTTATTTATTTATTTTTTTTTTAATTTTTTTTTTTTAGTGAAACTAATGGGAACGGGATCAATGGGATCAATGGGACCAATGGAACCAATGGGACAATCGGCAAAAAGTCGTTTAAGAGTTTTAATCCATTCATCAGCGATTTGCCAATCGATAATCTTTACCATCTTTCTCTCGATACTGCAACTCATGACCTCTATGAAATGTTCCATGACGTCAAGGTATAAAACACAGTAATTATAGGAAATATTTCCCAACCTGCGGGTTCACGAATAAATTGCATATTATCAAATTTGGGGATTTAAAAAAAAATTAGTTGGTTCGAGACACGAAATTTAAAAAAAAAAAATTTCAATTAAAGAAAATAGTTATCAAGTTTCAAAATTTTTTTTTATTTATTCTTTTACTATTATTATTTACTTTGTTTAAAAAAATATATATATTTTTTACAGTTTGTGTGCATGGGCGGAGCATCAAACAGGATGAGAAACTTTGCACATTTTATGCAAGAAAAATTAGGTTTGCCTGAAACTCAGTTGCAAGACATAAGTTTCAAGGCAAATCGATATTCCATGTTTAAATGTGGACCTGTGGTTTCTGTCAGCGTAAGTTTTCTACTTCATTTTAATTAAATTACATTAAAATTAAAAATTATTTTTTTTAAATTTTTATTAATTATTATTATTTTTTATATTTTTAATAATTTTAGCATGGAATGGGAATTCCGTCAATGTCAATTCTTTTGCATGAAATTTTGAAACTTCTACACTACGCTAGAGTGCAGAACCCCATATTTTTACGCATAGGCACATCCGGAGGAATCGGTAGCGTATAATTAAAGAGAAAGTGGGGAAAAAAAATGAGTTTTGTTTTTTATTTATTTAGGTCTTGAACCTGGCAGTGTTGTTGTGAGTGAGAAATGCGTTAATGGAATGTTAAATCCATTTCATGAACTGGTACAGTAACTACACGAACGACTTAAAAATATAAATAAATAAGATATTAAATAAATTTTATTGCAGGCAATTTTAGGAGAAATAGTTCGTCGCCCATGTGTTATTGATCAGACTCTGGTCGATGACATCGTGAGTTGTTCGACCGACTGCGACTTTCCCGTAGTGCGGGGCACTACCATGGCAACTGATGACTTTTACGAAGGCATTACAACATTTTAATTTAGTTAATATAGCCTAAGTAAATAAATATTTTTTTAAAATAAATTTTAGGTCAAGGCCGTTTGGACGGTGCATTTTGCGATTACACCGAGCAAGATAAAATGGACTTTTTACAAAAACTGAAAAAATCCGGTGTCAAAAATATCGAAATGGAAGCATCGGTATTTGCTGCCTTTTGTCATCACGCTGGCGTTAAAGGTATGATACGTGACAAAAATGTCACTTCACAGGAAGAAGGGGCGGTTAGTCGAGTTGAAAAACAATCGTTTTTTAATTGCAACACGAAAAAAACTTAACAAAAATAACCCCAATTGACAGTTCCGACGGCGACTTCAAAACACCCGTGCTAACTAATGGCAATTATCCCTAAATTTTCCTATCACTCTATCTTTAGTTCAAAAGTTTAACGAACTTTAAATTTAAAACCCTCATGTGAAATTGCATCACCAAACTAACAAATCATTCATTTTCCTTACAGGAAGTATAATTTGCGTGACTTTGGTAAACCGTCTCAACGGGGATCAAATCTCGACACCAAAACCAGTCCTCGAATCGTGGCAACAACGCCCTCAAGAACTCGCCGCTAATTTTATCTTAAAAACCCTAAAATCTAACCTGGACGATGCCAAAAAATAAAAGGATTAACAAAAAACAAAACCGCATGAAATAAAATGGGCAAAATGTAAAATGTTAATATTTTTATTTGTAATATTTAATATGAATTAAATTAATAATAATAATAAAAAAAAACACGTATACATTTCATTTCATTCATTTATCCATTGAATTATATTTATAAAATTTATTTAACGATGCTCTTCCGAGATTTGGATGCTGGAAACTGCGTCGAAGGGTGTGGGTGGGATTTCTTGGCGTCTGTTTGGCGTCTCGATGGCTCTAATGACGAGTGACACGTGATCCGCAAACATACGTTTCCGGGCGTTTAGGGACGCGTGTTGCCCTCTTATTAGCGGGTTATTGATGACATGTACTCGAGTATCTCCCACTCTCCTCCCTCTTCGCGCCCCCACTCGTGTTTCACCCTTTTCGCACTTAAAAACACACTTCGAAATTCGAATCGATAAATCGTTCATTACGTCGCATTTCTTATTAAGTTCTATCAAAGTTTTCTCTCATTGGTTCTCATCGCCTGGTTCTCGCATTTCATTGGCTGTTCCCGCTTCCCCGCCTTTTGTGCGGTGCGAGGAAGCGAAGATGGGCGATGTGATTTGGTTCATGCTGGGTGAGAGTTGTTGATCGGATGTGAGTGTGTTGGGGGATAGGGAGCCATCGGCATGGTGATCGGGGTCGGGTGGATGCAGGGTAGGTGTGAAAGGCCGTAATTCGGTTGCTGTTGGTGTTGTTGGTGCTGTTGCTGCTGCTGCTGCTGTTGGGCGTTTGCGTAGTTGAAGAGCCATAGGCGGTCTCCGATGTACATGGGTCTGTGGGGTGTGTAGAGACCCATGGACGAGTAGTATTGTTGCGCCATTACTTCTAGGTCGTTTGTGTATTTTCTCTTCCATTTGGTGCGGCGGTTTTGGAACCAGATTTTGATCTAGAAAGAAAATGAGTGTTTTAATATTTTGTATTTGTATAAGAACTCTTACATCTGAATTAGTTTGGGGAAATGTCAGGTGGAGTAAAGGAAAAATTGGCTCACTAATACAAAATGTAAAATCGCAAATTAGATAGTTAAAGACAGTTGAGATCAACAAGGGGTGGGTTGATGTATCAGAGTGAGTTGAACTTTACTTTATGGTCTCTGCTGTACTCAGTTTCTTGGCTTTTTCTGAATAAAGTTTTTTGGTTTTTAATTATTTCCTACATCCTAGTAAGGGAATATTTTATTTGCCATATGTATAATTAGGATATTAATCTGTCATACTGTTATTATAAATTGATTTTTGGTAGGTCGCGTACAAGTGGCGATTTAATTAAATAATTTGTCCGCCAAGACTGCGGTACGCATGTTAGGAGTTTGCAATTGTTTATGCTCAGGTCGCCAACGGCCTTCTTTGACCAAATATTAAAAAATGATGTTAAACATCAATCATCTGTATACTGTACGATAGCCAAATTTGATGTTCTGTAGAGTGTAACAAATTATAGTTTAATACAACTAGAAACTGGGTGAATGAATAAAAAAGAGCAAATGCTCTGAAATGTAAGATTAAAGATTTTAAGCAAATGGTTTTCTCTATTAAAAATTAGCATTTGCTACTACAACAAAGGTTTTTCTTCTGTTTTGAGCATTATATGGTTAAAATTGAAGTAAATACTGTAATACAAGTTTAAGCAAGCTACAATTTTGTTATTTTAAGTTACTAATTTGGTCGCTTTAAAAAAATTGAAGCATTTGCTACAAAATTGTAGCTTAAATACTTTTTTCAAAAGACTCCTTCAGTTTTAAGCAAATGCTATCAAAAAATAGGAAAAATCTTTGCTATGATAGCAAATGCTAATTTATAATGTATTAATGGACCAAAAACCATTTGCTTTAGATTTTTGATCATAATTTCGAAGCATTTGCTTCTTTTTATTCATACCACCCACTGAGTTGGGTGCATTAAAAACTCCCCTTGATTGTCAGGTAAACTTTTTTAATGAGTGAGCCTACGGGCAGAAATAATAAAAAGACGAACGGGATAAACTTGCCACGGAAACCCATAAGGGCCAATTGTTTGTGTCCATTGATTTTAATCACCGTGATTTTAACAAATTCTCACACCATTACGTGATTAGCACCGCAAATTTTCAATTTTTATCTGGTTTCACTCACTCACTCCTTTTCATCCACTCAGATCATCCCGTATATATTACTCTATTCATTTGGTTCATCTCATCAGAATGGGATAAACGGGGAAACAAAATGGGATGACCAGTGTATGAAATGAACCGGGTGGGATAATGAATAGGATGAACAGAATGGGATGAACAGAGTTATAGTGAATAGAGAGTACAAGTATAAGAAACAAGAGGAACAAGAATAAATAATGAATGGAATGATGAACAGAATAGGAATGAACACAAAAACTTACTTGTGTTTCCGTCAACTTCAGCGACTTGGACAACAACAATCTCTTGGACACCGACAAATACTTATTCTTCTCAAACTCCGCCTCGAGCGCCTTAATCTGAGCCGCAGTAAACGCAGTTCTAGGTCTCTTCTTCCTCTCGTCTTTCCCTCTGTTGTTTTCATCTGAAACCACAACACAAAAATTATCACATTTTCACTTCATTTTCACTTCATTTTTCTTCACACTTCCCCTCTTCGATCACCCCAGACAGCAAAGTTCGAGTTTCCCCCCTTTTCTAATCTAACGTTTGTCTTTGAGAATCAGCATCACTTTTTTGGTCCACTCAAATGACCAAACCGATAGGATAGACGATAGGCCTATTTTTGCCTCGTTTTCAGTACCCCTAGTTTGGCGAATGGGGGGTCGCGTTCTTGCAATTTACTCGATTTCTCTGCTTTTCTTAATGATGTCTCTCGGGAGAGCCGGGGTCTGTCGGAATGTGGGGACGGGGGCGATAAATATGAACCGAAACAAGTCCCTTTGGCCTCATCTATCATCGAGTTAAATTAAATATTTTGGCTTCTGGTTTGTCGCTATTTTGCGGGCCTCATTATCTGCACTCGCTCTTGTGCTTAATCACTCGCTTTTTCTTGCGTTGTTTGTAGTTTTTGGTGTTTTTTTGGGTTTTTTTTTTTTTTTAGTTGAGACTTAGGTGTTTGCCAAAAATTCTGCGTCTTAATTTAATTTGTACGGTACTTTGTATGGGTCTTGCCTTGAAATAAATTTAAGTTTGTTTTATAGTGATGGTTGATTAATTGCGTTGAAATGGGTTTGTTATAGTGAATGATTTGTCAATTATGTGGTTTAAAATTGTTGTTATTGTATTTAGTTGGAATTTTTCTGCTGATGACGAAGTTTGGTTTGTGTAAAATTGAAATTTATTTTTTCAGTGATTCGAATATTTGTCTGATTTGATTTAGAGAATTTAATTTTGTCCAAATAAAAATTGCTGGGATTGGAGTGCATAGTAATTAGTATGAGCCATTTCTTGCATGTGTTATAAGATAATTTAAGAAATCTCTATATAATATGCACTATATGTAGCGAGTCCGGAAATCCTTGTCCCGAGGCTCGCAAATGAGCACAATCATACAAAAATTGTATTTCTCGCAAATGTACATAACTCTTGTACATATTTACTGACGAATGTATACGTTTGCGTGAAATGCGATTTGCATAGGCGGCGCAAAATTGCGAGCCTCGAGTCATGCATTTTCAGACTGGATACGGTATATACTGTGATATACCGTACATATATACTGCTGCTGCATTTGCAATCTTTCAAACATGAATTTTGGATTGTTGCACCCATTATGCATTGCCGGACTTGCTGTATATAGAGAATTCAGAATCATCCAGCAAGAAATCAAACTGTTAAACTTGTTCTTAGGCTGGTTTTACCGTATCAAAAATAAATTACGCATAAATATAAAGATCAAATACATCGTCTAACATGCGAAGTCTATAATTTGTGAAATTGAAATTCCATCAATATAGGATATGTATGGTCTAAATAAAATTTGTAAATATTAACCTAACACGACCGCATTGATTTCTTTAATTCTGGTATAAAATTTTTCGCTCTATGTACGCATGAATATGGGCACAGCAGTAATGTCTACTACGTATATAACCAGAAGTAAAATAAATTTGTTTACTTCTATATATAACTTACATTATAGTAAAAGGCTATAATCTTAAGATTCTTATATTTAAAGGTCATATAAGAATTGGCTATTAGATTCATATACTGGACAGTACACATTCCTGGCCTACAGACATATCTAGATAGCAATTAAAGTTAAAATTGTGTTGTACTCCTACATTTTGCGGGGAAATATAATGTATAACTTACTACTTCAAACTCCAGATACTCACAGACGTTCATCAGGGATCAAGAGGATTCATTTTTTAAAAAAAGTTTCATCTTGTGTACGCAGAAAATTGCATAATTGTGCAATTTCTAAACAACTATAGCTCATTAAATTTATGCGCAATTTTTGAAACTGCGCGCAACGCGATATCCACAAGAGTGGATACAAGGACATTTAAACATTTAGAGCATTTCATACCTAAGGTCAATCTTAAAATGGAAAAACTCAATCCTATATAGACCATATTTAGTCCAAAATTCATTTTCCATAACAGCAAACAGAAAGAACTACACGAACAAATTTAAACACAACCCACAAGCTCAATATTCATTCGTATAACCTCCATATCTCTTACCCGATCCATCCTCGACTTCGACATCATCTTGCGACTCCGACTCCTGCCCATTAACCGACTCTTGACTGGACCTCGACGATCCTTGCTGATGATGCTCATGGCACGGCGGACTCATCCGTCCCAACAACCGTTCGATAGTAAACTCTTTGCTCGACTTGTTCGTCTTGACGACCATCGATGCCACGGAACCACACCCGCTCTTACTCGGCGATGCAGCATCCATTACTCGCTCGTTTCTCTTTCCTTCTACTCGCCGTTTATCTCTCGCTTAACGAGCCTCGTTCCGTTCAGTTCAGTTGTAGGCGTTTGTTTGGCGACGGTCCATGAGCGACTAAACTAACAAACTAGCAAACTCGCCTTCTCAGTCGTGATGAATCGAACGGCAAAAGTGTTTAATGACGAGCCAAAGTCGGTAATGGCCAATTAAGCGCGACTCCGACTCCTGCCCATTAACCGACTCTTGACTGGACCTCGACGATCCTTGCTGATGATGCTCATGGCACGGC
>JAQFZO010002230.1:0-12716 GCA_034695885.1 Geophilus flavus
CAATGATATTTTTCTCTATTTTTGTAATATTTTGTAATTTTTTGAAATTTTATAATTTTTTAAACTAATTTTTTAATTTTTTTGTAATTTTGTAATTTTTTTTTTTTTTTTTTTTACAATTTTTGTAACAGTAATTTGTAATTTTTTAAATATAATTTTGTAATTTCTTTTGTATTTTTTTGTAATTTTTTACAATTTTTGTAATTGTAATTGGCAATTTTTTTTATACAATTTTTGTAACTGAAATGTGTAATTTTTCTAATTTTTTGTAAATTTCCTCACCTCAACAAAAATATCCTGAAACACTAATTCCTCATTCAATAAACAAATCACTTTCAACCGATCTTGAAACAAAACTATGACATGAAATTCAATCAATGCTATAGCGATCGGTCGCAATCGTGCATCTTCATCCGGGTAATAAATCAAACTTGTGTTTTTAGTAACCGAATCTTTCCCAGCTTTTCCTGATAAATCGATCGATCCGTGATAAATCCCCGCTCCGGTCATCCACGCCATAACTATGGGACAATCGTCGACGTTTCTTTGGTAAACATCTAACTGACTGTAATCCAAATCTCCCGGTAACTCGTAGAATCTCATCATTGCGTTGTTGTAGTTGTTGAAAACACTCAACAAAATCGGTGGTTCGGTACCGTGCGAAATTGCGCCCAGAAATTGATAAAATTGGTTCGGTGTTGTTGCTAGAATGAAGTAATCTGTGTCGCTGTTCGGATATTTATGCATTTCCAGGCTGGTTATGTTCAAACGAACATCGAAAACCTACATAAATAAATAAAATGTGAGAAAATGTTTGGAGTTGAGGAATATTAAATGAATTACTTGTCGCCAGTAACTTTCGATGTTGCTTGAGAATAAGTTCCAGTCGTCACCAACCGAGAGTTCGGTTTCGAATATCGAACCTTTGTTTGTACCGAATAAAATGGGTCCGGTGCTGTTTTCCTTGTAATTATGCAAGTTCCAAGCCACGGCAGTCAAGATGTGACCCTAGAATAGAATTTATACAGAAAAAATTGATGAATTTTTTTTTTATTTTGTAATTTTTTGCAATTTGTTGTAACTGTTGTTAAATTGTAATCAAGTGTAATTGTAATTTTTTCAATTTTATAACTGTAATACTTGTAAATTGTAATTTATGTAAATTTTGTAAATATAACTTTTTGCCATTTTGAAGATTTGTAACTTTTGAAAAATTTGTAATTGTAATTTTTGAAGTTTTGTAATTTATTGTAATTGTTATTAGACAGTTTACGCAGATCAACGCAAGCGGAAAAACGCAACGCAACTGATGGTGTATTTTCTGTAAATAAGGTCTCCAATCAATGAAAATTTCGGTAGGAGTGTTGAAACAGAAAGATGAAGTTCTAACGAAATTTTCATTGATTGCAGACCTTATTTACAAAAAATACACCATCAGTTGCGTTGCGTTTTTTCGTTTGCGTTGATTTGCGCAAACTGTCTATTAAATTCTAATCTGTTGTTAATTGTAATTTTTTCATGTTTTGTAACTGTAGTGTTTGTAAATTGTAATTTTTTCATGTTTTGTAACTGTAGTGTTTGTAAATTGTAATTTTTGTAAATGTAACTTTTTGTCATTTTGAAAATTTGTAACTTTTGTAATTTTAATTTTTTTAATTGTAAATTTTTGTAAATTTTGTGATTGTAATTTTCATAAATTTGTAATTTTTTGTATTTTTTAATATTTTTCAACGTCAGACACGATAATTACCTTCATACGATTAGTCGGTTTTGGTTTCCTTGAATTTTTCAGCAAGTACAACACATTATTATTTAAATCTCCATCTCTTCCTATCAAACTAACAAGTAAATGTTGTCCAGTAGGATCCAAAAACAGTTTATGAATTTTAATTCCCGTTTGTTTATCGGGAAGTTCGATTTCTAAACAAAATATAAAACTATTAGTTTCACAATTAAATCAAACAAAATTCACAAATTATCAATTCACCATCCAGAGAGTTGACATTTTTCAAATCTATCTTGAATAACGTTCTATTGGCAATTGCCAACACCAATTGATTATTTCTTATAACCATATGAGTAACTACATCAGGTGGCCTGTAAAGAAAATTAAATCAAATGTCGTAATGTTTTTATTTCTTTATGAATTTACCTGATGTCCATTTTAATTTTACGAAACATCGGTTCCTCGGTTTCCAGACCGACATTGATGAACCCAGATGTGCTCTGAAAAACAAACCATTCAATTAATACTTGTGTAATCGCGATAAAAACTAATAAACTGTAATTATTGACTAAATAAGTAAATAAATTACAAGTTCGGGTCGAGAAACCTTCTTTCCACCTCCATAATACGTGGGTTTTTGCGAATATTTTTCATATTGATCAAATATATTAGCCATTTTAACAGGTAACTTTCAATCAAGTTGTTTGTTTACACCCTGACGAGCGATGATTGCACGCCCATCAAATGTCGGCCATTGTAAATTATCGATAAGACTAGAAACCGTCCAACTCTCAGTAATTAATTTCTTTATTCAAAATTTCATTAAAATTACCAATACAATTTTTTTAGTAATTTTAAAGTCATTTTCATCAACAATTTCATTAAATTCAGTAAAATTAAAATTTAAAAAGGTCGATATGTCATTAAAGGAGTCGCGCAGTACGTAGACGATATTTTTGTTTACATTTTTCGTCATTAGAGGCCACCATACGAGTTTTATTGAGAAAATGGCAGAATCTGATATCGAAGCGGACATAAATTACGCCTTTTACTAGGCAGAAACTCATTGACAAGCCGATAATGGCACTGCTTTTAATATTTCGGAACGATGGAATCCATTAGATCACGGCGTGAAGTGGAGGATGTCGGTGTTTTGGCCTCGTGCGACTGCACCTCGTACTGTTATTTCGCACTTGCAGTTGTTTTGTTCACTGTCGGAGTTGTCATCACAGTTCTCGCTCTGGATGAAGCGGGTGGAACTATGCTGTCCAATCTCGGGCACATGTGGCTGGTGGGCCCGATTTTCATCAGTTCTGGTTTGATGGTGGCTGTTAAAACTGTACTTTATTTGCGGAAGAAAAATTTCATGGCGCTCATTTGCAGACAACGTGCCTGGCTTAGGGTATAAAAAGACGGAAAATTGATGTTTATTATTATTTTTCCACATTTTCATGTATTAAACGACAGATCAACTAGAAAAAAGAACAAGTTGCCATGCAAATCACACAAAATTGCGTGTAGAACTGTTTTATTATACATTTCCTATCAAATTTTTATTATAAAAGGGTGTGACACTACCCAGAAAACACAGAAAGCTTGTTTTATTACTTATGTGTTATTTTTATCGCACTAAAGGGATTAGAAAACTGTTAAGCGTATGATAAGGATCAGTTATCTTGTGTGTGACCTTAAACTTTGTTTTTACTACTTGCATTTATAAAAAAAAAAATTTGGTGAATTATATAAAAATTTGTAAATGAAAAAGTGGAAAGTTCATCAGCCCTTAAAGAGATGCTGATAACATTCACGAAGTGAAAGTAATTCTTTTTTTTTGTTTTTTATTTAAAGGAATTGCAGGGATTGCAACATCAGCACCAGCAGGAAATGGAGAGGTAAAAAATGATTGAATAAATCAGATAAAATATTAATAATTTTATTTTTTTCATATAAAATATCAGACATCCGAGTGTTTTAACATTGCCACCATCTTACGACGCAGTAGTATGTGAATCGAATCCAGCAGAAAGGAGTTCCAACCTCGAAAACGGTACACCTCAGCATTTAGAGGAGCCACCGCCGCCTTCATACGACGAAGCGCTTTTGTTGAGTCAAAGGCATCAACGAAACTTAATCATTCCAACACGATCAGTCAGGTTAATTGAATTCATTGAATTGAAAAACCGTAAATTGCGGCGTATAAGTTGACTTTTTAAACCCGAAAAAGTCTCCAAAACTAATGATTGCTGTATGAGTAAATGGAAAAATGCATGGATAAATTGGTTCAACCAAATTTAGAAGGATCAGCTAAATACTGGTATGAGGCACATATCCATTTATTCAAAAAATGGAGCCAATTTGAAGAAATGTTTCGATTACAGTTTAGAGCTGACCTTGAACATAGCCGTATCAGATCAGATGCTCAAAACAAACAATTGAATCTCAATTGTTGCCAAATGTTTCAACTGACTCGAAAAACCAGAATTTTTTGTTTCTGATCCGTCGACTTGAATTCATCTAAATACCAAGAATTTATTTATTCTAAGGGCCGGTGAAAATGGGCACTTGTGCTTGCGCCTATGCTTTACAATTGGGCTTTGCGCTTGGTTTTGAGGCGTAATTTCCGGATCAAAATTTTTTGATTTTTAAGCATGAACACATGCGCACTTTAAAAAAAAATGGAGGTCCACAGCACCGATCTAACGGTTTTGGTTTGCACTTACTCTTGAGCTTAAGCACCCATTTGCTTGCGCTTAAGTGTGAGCTAAAATCGTTAGATCGGTGCTGGAGACCTTGCAGCTTTTTTCTGCATGTTCAGGGTTTGGTTTTTCTTCACGAGTAAAATCAAATTCGTCTTTCTTGCAAGTACCGCGAGTATTTCATAAGACATAAGATAAATTTTGATATCAGAAAAAATTACAAATTCTGAGCTAAAAATGTTCAGTTGACTCATAAGGTCGATTTAGAGCTGCAATTTACGACATTCCTCCCCTAAAACTAATTTTTGGCATTTACTCAAGTCATTATGTGAAATTTATTGTTTTTTTCAACCTGCTTGTTTACGTACAAGTGTCAATGTTATCAGTCGGGGTGCAAAATACTAGGATTTAGTGTGTACAGTGCAATTTGTTTTTACTTTTAGTATTTATTTAATTTTCTTAGCAAGATAACGCAATCAGATATTGGTTAAAGTCGGGGTTGATAAACTTACTCTTGAAATTGTGTAAATAATTTATTCAGCAGTCGGGATGAGTTTGTTTGTACTGTAAATGGTTCGCAGACAATAACATGTCTGTTGTGTGTCACAAGTCACAACCAGTGTAATGTTGTTTTTTTCTCATGGTTTGATTTAAGGTCGTTGATGAAATTCGAACTGAATTTAATCAAGATATCAATTTCGTTCATTTGTTACAAGTATTTGGTTTTATGTTAAATTAAATTAAAGGAAATGTGTGCTTTGGTTCCATTGGAATTTGATTTTGATGATAAATTTTGTTCTGGAATTTGGTTGATGGGGTCGAGTGAAATTAGAACTTGATAAGAATTGTCTAGTTAAGGAATATCTGGAAATTTTACTTCCAGAAAAGAGAAAGGAATGAACTGAACTAAGTGTCTGTTGATTGGTTTATCTGGAAATCAATAAAAAAGGATGACAGTTATCAACAGTGTATCTAAAAAGTATATCCTGTTGAGACATGAGAATCCTCCTATGCGGCTTGAAAATATCAACAAATCCAAAAATTACAATAAAAAAATCTTAATAAATTTACATGCAACCAGTTAGATAGAGTTTGCATTAGTTGGGGTTGGATGACCTGTCGACTACTGCCTTTAAGTTGTTGCATACAAACAGTTTATGTTTGGAGTTAATTATCTCTAGAGGTTGGGATTTCTCAATAACATTCTATTCTCGGAAAATTGAGAAAAATTTTTAATTTCTTGAGGATCCTCGAGAAATTTCGAGACATTTCATAAAACTGGAATTACAGACACAATTATTAAAAGTTTCATGTAATAATTTTTTTATAAGAAATGTAAGCATACAAATAGAAAATATTAATCAAATGATACTTACAATCTGCTTTTTAAAACATCACTTTCTAAAAAGCAGATTGCATCAACTGATCTATCAGTTTTTTTTATACAAAAGTTTTAACACTTAAGGAATTTAATTCATTTCGTGTAGATGTAGGCTTTAGGCCCGGTGAAAATGGGCACTTGTGCTTGTGCTTCACGCTTGGGCTTTGTGCTTGGTTTTGAGGTGTAATTTCCGGATCCAAATTTTTTGACTTTTAAGCGTGAACACATGCGCACTTTCAAAAAAAAAAAAAAAAATGGAGGTCCCCAGCACTGATCTAACGGTTTTGGTTCGCGCTTACGCTTGAGCTTAAGTGCCCATTTGCGCTGGGCTTTACATTATACATATTGTATAACATCTATTCAAAGAAGTTTGTTGAATTTCATGGTTAATAACTTTAACCTTTCACATTTTGTGGTGTCGGGTGCTTAATATAAAATTATACAAAAATTACTATCCTAGGTGTTTACTCTACTCTTGTATGTAAATCAGCACCCAGCGATGCCAACTGATGAGGGGGACAAGGCTTTCTTTATGCCTTAACAATTATTCCAATCTTGCTGTGGATTCACTCATTATTTTATGGTAAACAAGATGCAAAGAAAAATATTTTTATTTCTCAAAAAATTTACTTGAGAATTGAGAAGAAAAAAGCTACATAGATATTTGTGTGATTTTTCTTTCATTTTAAAGCTCAGATTCTTCTATTTACAATGGTGTTGTAAAATTTGATATTGTAGGATGCTACACAGTGAGGGTGGTGCCATCTGTTATTATAAGCGCAAATTATCTCCATCTCAATTTTTCCAATATTTAGTTTTTGATATCCCAAAGTTTAAAGACTGACTGTAAAATTATACATACTATCAAACATTCTTAGCTATTTATATAAATAAACTCATTACACCACACAAATTCATAATTTCTCCCCTTATCAAAAAGCATGTTTACGCATACCATCACGGTCTTTAGCGAAAACAACCCTTACTTGAATACTGAATCATCCAAGTAGATTTTTTTATTCTATCTAAAATTTTTCTAATTTTTTCTACCAACAGATTTTATTTTGGCCTCTTTGTGGATGCTCAAACAAGATTTATCAGCAAAAAAAAAGGTTTTGACTTTGTACAGACAGGTTGTGCTTGATTTCATAATGCGAGTAACTCATCCCGCTGAATTGCGCATCCAGTCCTGTTTAACTGGTTGCAGCCATTATGAATGCCTGAGTGAAATTCTTTTGTGACTCCCTTTAGAAAACTTTTTTTTGCTCAACAAGTGGAAGGGCTTTCAAGGTTGATAATGAAGAATAGAGACTGTAATCTTGGTGAAGCACTTGGAATCTTAAAAGAGCAAAAGGAATAAAGGGTTGCTTTTGCTCTTGAAGGAATTTCAACCTGCACTGGTGCATGCTCTTGAGTTGGCTGAGTGTGCTTCAAGTTGAATTTTGATGAGTGGTAAAGAAATATGGTTAATTAATGTTTGTTTTTTTTTAATTTTCAGTTTTGGGAGTGACTGATAAATGAGTTTTGCTATTTAATCCAATGATGTGGATGGTTGGACTTTGATTCAGATTTTATTATCAATGTAGATAATTTGTAACTAGAGGAAAAGTTACTGGAATGTACTGATGAAGATAATGTGAAATGAAATTTTGCAAATTAATTTTGAGTCATTAAAATGGAACCAATGAAAGAATTTTAATTGCAACTGATAGCTGAGGTCTCTTTCATGTCAGTTGCAATTTACTGCAATGTAAAAGTATGTGGAATTACTATGTACTGTAACTAATACAGTGTTAAAATTATATTTAGGGCTTTGTCAGTTTTATTACTCTTGTATTGATGTGAAAATGGGCGCTTATGCTTGCGCTTTACGCTTGGGCTTTGCGCTTGGTTTTGAGGTGTAATTTCCGGATCCAAAGTTTTTGAATTTTAAGTGTGGACACATGCGCACTTAAAAAAGGGGATAAATTATTCGACCCCCAAATTCCCTGCTTTTTCCCCGAAAAAACCCTGAATTTTCCCATACCTGCTTCTTCCCATGAAATAATTTTTTCCTACCTTCAATTTACACCCCCCAAAAAAATCTAGATTTTACCCAATTTTTATACCCCTAATTTTTAACTTGGTTCTACACCATTCTTTAAATACTTCTTAACAATTTCCAAGTAGTTTTCAGCCACTTTTGAACGATTTTTAGATGATTATACCACTTGATTTCCAGCCTTCCGAACAATTTTTAAATGATTTCTGATGATTTGCAAGTGATTTTCTGTTATGTCCAAACTATGTTCAAATGATTTTAAACAATTTATGAGTGATTTTTCGTTCACCTATGTAGATCTATGTAAAAATAGTTCAGAAAGGCTGGAAACCACTTGAAATTGTCAAAAAGTTGTTTGAAAAATGGGGGTAAAAAGTAGTGGCTTTGGAGTAGAGACCAATTAAATATTGGGTGTATAAAAATGGGTAAAATTTAGGTTTTTTTGAGGGAAAAAGCAGGGAATTTGGGGTCGAATAAATGGAATCCCTTAAAAAAAATGGAGGTCCCCAGCATCGATCTAACTGTTTTGGTTCGTGCTTACGCTTTTTGCCCATCCTAATGTCATCACTGCTGATATTTGCACTGATGGAGAAGAACAAAGTTAGTTGTAGAAAGAAAAATGAGAAAATAGTTTTCTAAACGAATTAATTAGTAATTATGAAAAAAAATAAAACTTCCAATTATATCCACTTTAACCTTGTTAAATATTGAAATTGCAAAATTTGGTTGAAAAATTGATTCCTGGGTCTGAGCTCACCCCTACTGGATATTAAAATGAATATGAAATTTAATACAGAGTATTCTGGTTTTTCAAAAGGCAAAATAAAGGCCATGCATGTCAGGGGACAATAACATGAAAAAAATAAGAAAATAAGAAAAATGTGTCTAACAAAACAAGTTAAAGATGATATAAGAAAAGCAAGATTACTTTGCAATTTACAAATTGAAGACAGATTTTCTACCGTGCGCAATGAAACTTTGAGAGGGGGTCAAATTTTGGTTTTTTAAATAAAGTATGGGAATTGTTCTAGTGATACCTTCAATGGGATCAACAGGAAGATAAAAAATAGCAGTATCTAAAATTTTATAGTGATAGCTTGTTTGTATCACCCAAAAAACAAAGTGATAAATTTGTGTGCAACAAAAGAAAAACATAAACACTTGGAAACTCAAGTTTTATGGCAAATTCACATACCACCTTGCTTCATAACATCGATACAGTACAACCATATGGTACAACCTCATCCATTGATTATTTTACGGTTTAAATGGCTGTTTAGACCATAAGATTTTGCTAGATTTCTTTGGCACTTGATATTTTCAACTTTGTGAAGATAAGTGAAGAAATTTTTGTGCCTGAAATTAGTGGACAAAACTTACACTACAACATTGAATGTATCAGAATGAGCAGAATTGCATAGGAAAAACATGGTTTTATGCTGAGATTGCACATTCAATGATGTGTGAACTCTGAATGTGATGCCAAAAACTTCCCCTAATCTAAATCAAAATTAATCCATATTAAGAATGTAAAGTAACATCATTTTTAGACTAAGTTAGGAGTGCTCTACAACTTTCTAATTGGAACTTTTGCTCTACTTTGAGCCGTTAAAGAGTTAGTAAATAAAAAGTGCATTGTTGCATGTCTGACATAAATTTTGTTGATGCCATTGGATTCGGCATCCATACTTTGCTGTAGGCTAGTCTGCTTGGTTTTTGGATATAGTGAACGGTTTTCTAGAAAATTGACTGGTTTGTCTTGTACAACGTATAATAGACAGTTTGCGCAAATCAATGCAAACCGAAAAACGCAACGCAACTGATGGTGTATTTTTTGTAAATAAGGTCTCCAGTCAATGAAAATTTCGTTAGAACTTTATCTTTCTGTTTCAAACTCCTACCGAAATTTTTATAACTGGGGAAACTTCTTTCCAATAATTAGAAGCCCTGTAATGTTGCGTTTCTCTGCACAACACGAAATGCGCAAACTGTCTAATGTCAAAATTTATAAATGAAATTTCTTTTAAAAAATTACTAAAATTAAAATACATAATATACAATTAAAAAATTTTTATTTCATTTTCAGTGATTACGTCATTGGCAAAGACTCGATGGTATGAGCTTGAAGAAATTAGAAGCACAAAAACGTTGTACCTGTACTGAATTCACTTGATACCGGTTTGAACCACAACCGCAATTTGTAGACCTGCCGAAGAAGTTTATATTAAGCTGTCGCAGAACATCTATACGGTCATTATAATTTTGTATGTTTGTGTTTATCTTTGTATATATTATCATTATTTTATATTTCATATTTTTATTTTGCAATTAATATTAATACCGGGACTCCATCGGATGAAAAAATTTAAATTTGATTTTAATGTTTTAGAATATTTTTCTAAAATTTAATTTTATTGAAGATTTTATGGGATTGAGAATTTCTGGAATTTTTTTTGTGAAGTCGCACAATGGAGAATTTATGGTAAAAGTGAAAAACGCTTAAATCTTTGTGCCAAAAAAAAATTAGTTAATAATAATTATTATTACTAAATGGGTATTCATGTAAGTAACTAACTAACTAACTGACTTGATTTATAAATTTTTCTTTTGTACATAGAATTTTTTAATTATATTTTTACAAATGTGGAATGGAAAGTCATGTTTGGACATTATTTTGTTGAATTTTACCTGTATGCATCAATTGAAAGTGAGAAATTATTATTATTTTTAAAGGAAAATTTTTTTTTTATTAGTCTCTGGTTTTTGATTTTATCACAAGAGTGGGCAAAATTCAACAAAATGGCGTCCAACCACCTGTTTGGTGTTTTTTTTGGCAGATTTGAATGACTGTCAATGAGAAAAATAAGAAAAACTCAAGGAATGGGTGAAATATCTCAATTGGCACAATAGAAAATACAGATCTTGAACTTCTGCTTTTATTGCAGTATACTGTTTAACACTAAACACAATTTGTCAAGTTTTGTTAGAATGATGTACAAGTACTTAGAGGTTATATTTCATCCAATAAATACTGTCACTCATATGATATTTGGCCAATCATATTTAATTCATTCCTTGAGTAAAGTTGACTATACATAGTCCCAGAGCACTCTTTAACAAAAAGGCTCTGGTTAGTTTATAAAATTATAGTATATAGTACCTAAAGATGTATTAAATTAGTGTAAGCAGAAGTAGATAAAGAGATAGATGTAAGACATCGAATAGTCAGCGTAGTCAAGTATTCGCTGTTCGAGTGATGAAATCCGATATGAATGTTTTAATGAAAAAAACTATGGATTTCTTTCACTTGCACACATTTTGAGAAGACGAGATGGTTCTAATGGTACCGTAAAACTGGGTGACTTATTTGAACCATATGCCCACTTTGGCCGAAAAAAGAAAAAAGATTTGAAAATTTGTAGCGGCTTTGCTTTTGACATGATAGAAATAAAAATCTATGGTTTGGTTCAAATTTCATACTGATTGGACAATTATTATAGACTAGGCAGTGCATCGTTGCACGTGAGGTGAGCTGGGTTGAATGAGTGAATGGTGTTTTTTTTTTCTGATCGATTCTAACTATCGAAATGAATCCGGTCATCTCACTTTTTAAAAGTTTCGCAATTGATGGCGTTGCTTCACTTTCTGGCATGGAAATTACAGAAAAACTAGTTTTTTGGACAATTATTATAGAAAATGTAAGGACAATTGGCGCAGTCACCCCGTTTTACGGTACCCGGTTTTGAATTTTGTCTTGAGTCGTCTGTTAAAAATTATGACTAACTTGTAAGGCACCTTTTAGCTGAATGCTATAGTTAGTTTGTTGCCACCAGCAAAAATTGAGAAGACACAGTTTACTTCTGTATCTTTATCTACTTCTGGTATGAAACTAAATTTCTACAAGAAAGAATGACTAACGAAAAAATATAACTTTTATGGTGCTTTTATTAAACCAAATAACTGTAAGTAGACAATTTTTATTTTCATTTCATTTTTGTTTGTTGTATATAGAACAGTTTTAAGAGATTTCAATCATTTGTACTTGTTTTTAAATTGATGAAAAGAAAATAATAGATTTTGATTTAAAAAAAAAATTTTTTTAATTTTGAAATGAAAGGTACCAATAATTAAATGTTTAATTTCTAATTGAAATGAATTACTGTAAGTAAGGAAACTGATAAAATGAAAGAACATACTGTTAATATGTAGTATTTGCTAAACATTTTCTGTGCAAGGTTAATAAACAACATTTTAACAAACTTTGTTTTTTGTTCAGTTTATTGCACTGCAGGAGTATCAGCTACGAGTATTTTGGTTAGTGCTTGAGATATCTCGTCTTGTGCGTCTTGAGCAGTTACTTCTGTTGGCGCTGAGGGCTCTTCATCTTCTTTAATCTCTGTGGTTATAAATACATCAATTGTAATTGTATGTAAAACAAATAAACAATTTTTAACTGCGGAACAAAAAACTTGAGCGAAATACTCAGTTAAATAGTGGACAGTCAATGCTGTCGGCCTTATACTATCCTCTAGTAGAACACCCGCGCACTAATTGCAGATTTATGTTCCCCCTCCCGCGCTTTATTAAAGACCCGCAACAAAAAATTAAATTCCATCCAGTCATTTTCCAAGTCTGTATCCACAACTTTGGCTTCTGCTCCAGGAAATCGGATTCATTTTTCCCACTGTGGATTTAATTTTACGCCAGATTTGAGTTCCAAACGTTGTCGTTTGCATCCCCGAATCGTAGAAGTGTGATTCCAAAATTTTTTAACTGCAGCTTCTCCAGATTTTTCTCTCGTGAATTCAAAAAACTTGCAGATTAAATAAGATATTCGAATTTGCCACGCGCCATGTTTATAGTTGCAGTTTA
>JAQFZO010002231.1:0-12716 GCA_034695885.1 Geophilus flavus
ATTTGCTTGGATTTGCTTGGATTTGCTAGGATTTGCTAGGATTTGCTTGGATTTGCTTGGATTTGCTTGGATTTGCTAGGATTTGCTTGGATTTGCTTGGATTTGCTGGATTTACGAGGATTTACGAGGATTTGTAAATCACAAATCTTGGAGGGTACGAGATTTGCTCGAATGTCCGCCCCCTCGTACTCGAGGGTTTTACCACGTTTTACTCTTGTTTGTAACCGATCGACTCCTTGGGCGACCGGTTCGCGCATGTGTCATGTGGTGGAGGAAAAACTAGACTCGAAAAAAAGTGCAAAAATTAGTAGAATTTCCTATTCGCAGTAAGTTGAAATATAATCGTTGTACGGTGAAGACACGTGCGCGTGCGGGGCACACCAAGAAATCCACAGAAATCATAGATAGCATACGGCAAGAATGGATACGGTATGTCAATCATTCGCTGGCTCTTCGCTGAAAGTTTGAAGAAACTAGTCCGCACAGTATTTTGTTTTTTGTTTTGTTTCATGGTTGAAATAATAAAACTAGTCATTTTTAGAGGTAATTTAATGCACAATGATGATGAAACTTAAATGATATAAAACATTAAAGTGGAAATGCCAAATGAATTAAAACATTACAAAATAAACGAAAACCAAAAATAAAATGAGGTGAATAATGATAAGCACGTGATTATTATGAAAAAAACCTAGCTGTTAGCAGTTAGGCCACGATGAAGATACAAGTTTATACAACAGATTACAAAGTTTGTGACGTAAGATAAAATCGACCAAAAAAAATTCCACTCTCATTTCTTCAGAAATATTTTTAAACCCCCCACTCTTAAACAAAATTAATTGAAATAAACATAAGCAACAGTAAATCATCAAAAATACAAATTAATTATCATTCCATTTACTTCTTTCCATACGGTATTTAAAGAAAAACAAAACCTTATCCAAATAAACGACATTAAACATTCACAACAAAAACCTTTTTTTCTTTTTACAATAACTGAAAATGACAAATAAACTTTCAAAATCATATGAGTAATTCTTATAACTTGAAAATCAATAAACCAGAAATAGCACAAGTATATTCACAATGGCCTAGTGGGCATAGTGTAAATTGCAGATGTTTAGAAAGAAGAAATCTGCAACTAAACAATATAAATGAAGGTGAACATTAATTGAATATCTGGGTTTTTCTTCGGACAAAAAATCAAAGATATAAAACTATAACTAGGGTACGGTATATGCTGATGGAAGATTTTTGAGAAATTTACAAGTGGTTTGGTAGAACAAAATAAAATCATCACAACTACCGTAACATTTAGCATTCGAAAAGCACCGATTACAGAAGAAATCATTGGCTGGTGAACAATATTCAAAACTACAAGACAATTATTTCGGTCATTTTTTTTTTGTTAAAAGCAGAATACTGTTTTTTTTCTCAATATGTATAACATTTAAAATGTCTATAATCAACACGATTTTTTTTCTAAAATAGACGAATAGAAACATTATTATATTTTTACTAATATTTGTCTGCCATTGCTCACAATAACAAGTTGAATAGAGTACAAGTGTTAGCACAATCATTGCTTGAAATCATTCTCTTTCTATCTTATGTTATGTTATGTTAAAGTAATATTATTCTTGTTTTTGAAACCTAAAAAAACCAAAATATTAATTTACCAACACTTAACAATATCCGGTATACCGTTTGTTGTTAATAGAAAATAGTAGTGTACTTAAAACTGTACAAATGTGAAACGCAAGAGCCTCAGCTTGCCACAATTCGTCTCTAAAATGCGTATCTGCAACAAAATTTCATGTGTAGCTTTGAAAAAGGTTTTATGAAGATACACTTACAAATCAGACTGATAGCTTTCTGGTAATGAAATGGTCACAATTATAATATATAGTTATAAACGTTTAGAAATATTTTTTTTTTTTTTGCATAAAATTCATAATTTTTCAAATATGGCAATTTGACAATAGAATTTCTTCATTTATTCATTACTTTAATAATTTTTGCATTTTTCTATCCCTACTTAAATATTATTTTGTAAACATTTGATGGCATGTAAAAGTTAAAAACTGTGACAATTATTACGTATGATTTGTCTGTAGTGACCGCATATCTTTTCTTTCTTTTTTAAAAAAAAAATCAAAGGAACAAAATTATTTTTTTAAATTTATGCGTGAAAATCTAAAATTTATGAACTCATACTGAAATTTAAAAAAATTGTAAAGAAAAAAAAATGAAAGTTGACAATCACGAGGAATGTAGAACACTTTTGCATTTGTCAATATAATTTTTAACTTCATTCAGTTTCTTTTCAAGTGACTAGAACACTTAGGGCTTAACCTTAATTTCAATTAAAAACACTTTAAAAGTAAATCAGCCCAATCATTAAATTTTTTAATTAATTTCCTTAATTCTTAAAAACTCTACTGTATTTAAAAAAATTTAAAAACAAAAAAATTAAACAGATTTTTAAAATAAACTTTTCTGATTAAAAATTTCATTCATGATAACTATAAAAATTTTGTTCACTTATATTAAATTAAATCCAATGAACACCAAAAAGAAAAAAAAAATTCAAAGGTAAGGTAAATGCTGATTGGTCCCATCGCCATCTCGTCCCATCATTCATTCATTCAACATTCCATTGTTATTACCTGAAGTAAATGAGAGAGTGTTCTAAGTAACCTTCAAAATCTATTCTAGTCGAGTATTTTTTTATCATCTAACAAAATTTTCACTTAAAACACTTATTCAAAAAATTACAAAATTAAAATGAACAACCATCTCCGATTTTTTTAACTTTTAAATTTGTTGACATCGTAGCAAAATATAAATGCCAACTCCTTGTATTGGCAACAATATCATTAAAAAATAACACTCTGAATCCCAACTCAAAAAATTTCAGCACCTTAGCGTATCGTCTTTATACATAACTGTACAATGTCAAACAATTAACATTTTTTTCATGTCGAATGAGCAAATATACAAATGTACACTCAGTACTTCGTACCATAAATCAAGATAAATGAAAGAAAAAAAAGCATTGTGCTTATAGATAACATTTTAAAACCGTTTTAAACAATTCAATTACTTCGTGCTTCATATACACATATCAAACTTTCAATAAAACTAAAAAAAAAAAATTACAAATATTTAACTTTTACGATTTAATGTGTTTTTCAAAGTCAGTTTTATAAAGATTTCGTACAATTTATCCTGCAAGACAATTTTAGAGAATGATTAAATCATTCTATTCAGCCATACCGATACAATAGGACGACAACAGACCTATATGTGTATATTTTTTTATTATTATAATATATATATGTATATATATTTATTTATATATAGTTGCTTGTTTTTCACCACAAAAATCAAGTAGCTGTTGCACTCTCAGCCTTACTAGTTCGGTATTTCTGCATAGCACAGCTACACAAGTTATTTATCATCATACACAATGACATGTTTGACTTGCAAACATTTTTTTTTACATATTCCACACCCACGTTTAGAAGCAGTAGCACTACTAGTAATAATAACACGTATTGTACCGTTTTTTTAAAGATACAATTGAAGGAATTCCAATTTCATTTTGGTTGTTCCTGATCTTCGTCCATTGGCTCTTCATGTTCTGAGCTTTCATGTCTTCTCCTAGTGGAAGAGAAGAATAAAAACAATTATTTAAGGAAATTGATAGGTAATTCTACTGAATAATTCTGTACAGATTTTTAATTCAAATTCTATAACATAAAAAGATGAAATTTTCTGTATACAAATACCAACCTCGAGCCCTCTGCAGTAATACCGAAATGAGAAAAAAAAATAATTTATAATAATTAAATAGCCAATATTTAACTTTCGAAGCACTCATTATCAATGAACGCAAGGAAATCATATGAATACGACAGATTACATTTGTTAGTAATGTACAATACATTCAAACATATTTCATTAATAAATTTAAAAATTACAGAATGTACCCAAAACAACAAATCAAATAGTATTTTAAAATAATTTAGTTCAGACGTTACAAAATAATCAAATAATAAAATTAATTACAAAAATAAATTAAATAAAAATAGAACTTAAAAAAATGTACCAAAAATAAATAAATAAATAAACAAAAATAAAGAAAATTATATTTACTGCAGATGGGGCTGGGCTGGATGAGCCATGGACAGTGAAGCAAGAGCAGTTACTGTCTCGACTTCTTCCTTTTCCTTTTGTTGCGCTTCCACTAAGGAATATCCGTATGTGTGTGCCCATCGTTTGATGCACGGCCAATGAGTAGCTGCAACGATTTAACACGAAAGCTCAGTAAGCTCAGTAAATTGCTATCCGTTGCTCACAAAAGAACATCGTTACCTTGAACCGATAATACTTTTTGCAATGTTTCTACAGCGGGTTGGCAAGGTTTTCTCACCAATTCCTCCTCCTTCAGCGCTGTGGGTTCATCGCCTAACAACACTCGCACGCACTCTTGCGACGCATCACAAATTGCAGGCAAATCATATCTAGAAATAAACGTCAATCGATTCAACCACCACATCATTTATACCAACAAAAAAAAATATCTTACCCGCCTTCTAACGCCAAAACAACTTTACCATTAGCCAATTGCATTAGCTGACGAGTCATGTGACCAAAACCTTTAAAAGATGTGAGAAATTACTCAAAAGTAACAAAATTAAAAGTGAAACTAAATATTTACATGCAGGTGACACTTTGTAACCACCAAGAGGTGCTGGATGGCCAGTTGCAGCATCGAATCCCGACGATACTAAAATAATATCGGGATCAAATTCTCTCGCTATTGGCATTATAATAGTACGGAATGCAGTCAGATATTCAGCGTCACCCATCGGTGGGTTCAGAGCTCCAGACCAAGCTATGTTTACGGTAAAGCCAACTCCCTCCCCTTCCCCGACTTCTTCCGGGCCTCCGGTTCCGGGAAAGAAATTTCCATCGTCGTGTCTATGAAGTGACAAATACAATATATGCCGATCGTTGTAAAACATTTGTTGAGTGCCGTTGCCGTGGTGCACGTCCCAATCTACGATGAGGATCTTTTCGAGTTTCGAACGCAATCGTAGTTGTTTGGCAGCAATGGCAACGGAGTTGAAAAAACAAAAACCCCTAACAAAAAAAAAAATCAAAAATCATTTCATTTTAAACTAGACGTCGTCTTACATGGCTTGTTGGCTTTCGGCGTGATGGCCTGGTGGTCGCACGACAGCAAATCCATTCTAGAAAAAATAAAGTTTGTTTCACTGCCGAACATTTTTTTTTTCCCAATTTTAATCCAGTACCTTAATATCTCCACTTGCAGCTTTGAGGGCCAATTCGATGACACAACCGACAGCTGTTCTAGCTGCGCCAGCAGTGTGTAGTTCGTTCCACGTGGTGTCCGAGTCGACACCGATTCCTCCGCAAGCTAACATGACAAAACTCTTGATTGGAAGATCGGCTGAAGAAGACAAATATTCACAACTCGCATTAAAAAAACTCATGAACTAAATATAAATTCAAAGTCGTACCTAACTTACTCATATCTAATTTCTGCCTGTTCAGTGGATTTGTTCCAAAGAGTAATGTATACGCTTCGCTATACGACCGAAACAAATTTGATATGAGAAATCATAACAAGAAACACATGTTACAAAAATAAAAACTAAAAAATCAATACCCGTGACATGATTGAATTTCTTCCAGAGTTGCTTTTCTCGAACGAACACGCTAAAGTAGAAATTTTATATATTTAAGTATCCCAATTCCATGACATTTGGTTCATCTACGTACCTCACACCGAGCGACTAATCCAGTTTCGCCTAAACGAGCCCATATGCTTTGTAAACGACCGCCATGTTCAGGATGATTAGAATTGTTGCTGCATATGCATTGATGTTTCAACATGTAACTATCAAATATAAGACCTGTTGTGAAAACGTGTTTTGCTGTGGAAGGGCTTTCTTGTGGACTTCCTGTGGAGGTTAATGTGACTAAAGGGCTCGAAAGAGCACGAGACAATGGTCTGGCAGTGTGATGGCGTGGAGTAAATGCTGAACCTTAAAATTCAATAAAATCGTAATCAAATTTTATCTAGTCGGAACGTAATTCTGTGTAAAATACCTTCGCTGACTTGAAGCGTGTGTCTCATCATCAAATCACGTTGTTGTTGTTGTAAGAGTGCTTCTCTTTCTCTCTGCTGTTTTACCAACTCCGACTCCTCGCCTTTACGTTCCGTAAGATCGATAACTTCGGGTTGTTTGTCCAAATCCTTCATTTCTTGAGCAACCGCTGCTTCCGTCTCTTCTTCCACATTCTCCACTTGATTTTTACTGCTGGCCCTCGTCAAAACGGTTTGCCGAATGTGCTTTAAAATGAAACTCGCAACTTCAGTGCCCAACTCATCATCACTCAAGTGTCGTCAAACAACTCTCCAACCTGCTTTAATAAATTGTGTTGCTGCTGCAGTTCGTACATCTGTTTCTCTCTTAAAAACTGTTCCTGTTGATGGGGATTCAAAATCATATTTTGAGGCTGAAGCATCGGGTGATCTAATGGCAGTGGCGCCGACTGAGTCCTGCCCAGGGGCCTATGACCAGCTCTGAAATTACACCGACGAGAAGCCATTAACACCGAGAACTCGGGTCAATACCGTTAAAAAATAAATACATTACCTGTGTAGCCTTGCTTGAGCGACCTGCGCATCAGTTATGGCTCCTCCACCTTGATACATTCCAGCAGCAACAGAAGACGGACCAGACGTCCTTGCTTGCTCGAGCGCCTTCATTTGTTGTTGAATGTAGGCAGGACTTGTGGGCGGTGTGAATTCACTTTCGATAGCTGCAAATTACAGAAATACTTTAATTTGCGAAACAAAAAACAAGAGATAAAAATACTGACACAAACCTGGGAGCACTGGATAAAAAGGCAATGTAGATGAATGTAACATGTTACAAGTTAATGGCATCCCCAAACGTGAAGCGACTAAAGCCCGAAGTTGATCTTCCGTAGCAGGTGATACTTTACTTCCCTCCTGTTAAGAGAAATATCAATAAAGCACGACTATTAATAAAACTAAATTTGCAATAAAAACAACAAGGAATTAGCCATGACCCACTAACGACACACACACACAAAAAAAAAATTGAACAGTTTTACCTCCACCTGTGTTCCCCCCACTAGGAATACGTAATTAATCAAAAATATCGTATCAAAGTCGTTACGACATCAATAATCTTTGTTTACCCACACCATACTGCAGACCAAACACAATTTACAAGAGAAACAACTGATAAACCATGATTAAAGTTAAGTAAAGGATTAAATATTGCAAATTTTTATCATAATTTGTAAAAACCTGTTTGTGGAAATGTTTTTCTCCTTTTTTACTACCAAAATTACATCTGTTACAAGTGCACATAATGTAGATTTTGAGTTATTTATGGTATTTAGAAACTCAATTATAATTTACGAGTGTGTTTTTGCTGACTAAAACTCACAGAAACATTACTGCTGAGCACAGTCGGCCTGCCCACTGATATGTTAGGCATTGATGGCGAAGAGTATCGAGTCAAATCACTGAAACTTCCTTGACCAACTGAACTGTAAGGAGATCCATTGGGTTCCTAGAAAAGAAAACATAAAAAAAGAAAACAAACATATAAATAAAAGCGATTGCAACATCTTTCTGTACCCAAAATCACCTCTTGTATGGGCGTACTTCCACTACTAGATCTGGAATTGGGAATGATTGATGCACTCGGAGGAGAATTAGGTCCAGAATCAGGTGTACTACTTCCGGTATCTACTAAACAACAAATAAATGATAAACAAAAAAATTCCACAAACATTTATTTAAATAAAATTAAAAAATCCAAATTGTTTGTATATACTAGGATCAACTATGGAATTAGTTATTCGTTTTTCCAGTTGGCAAAATCACTGAAAACAACTCGAAACATGAAATTAAGTTAATAATAAGAAGTTAGTAAATCTACCTGTAGTAATTAACAATCATTAATAATGCAAAACGAATGATGCATTCTAATTAGAAATACAAACAGGCAAAGGCTTCTCATACTTGTAATTGGAAGCCTCCTCTTCGGAGGGAAGGACCCTTTATCTTTTCGTCGGGGCAGAGGACTACTGCGGTTGTCAATAACCTTTTGCTTGAAGCCGGAACGCACTTTAAGGTTTGGTTCGGAGGCTACAAGTAACAAAACGCAAGCAAGAAAATTCTAGATCAAGCTGACTACAAGCGCATGACATTCTCTTCACACCACACATTTTCTGCTCATTCATTGAGGCACACAAAACAACAATTTTTTATTTAAAACCCCAAATCAAAATATACACCACCACAACAGAAGAAAATTAATTTCTAAACAAAAAATTTGATCAACTGTTCAGTGCCTCACCATGAGTAGAACTTGTATTTAATTCAGTGTATTTATTATAATAAAAAGAAGAAAAAATAATTAAATAACAAAAAATAATTAGCGTAACATTCGGTTAGTAAAAAATATCTAGCAATCTTAAACTTTGTATCATCCAATTAAAAAAAATAGAGATTTTAGTTAAGTGTCATAAGGTGAAGGCAGAAAGTTGATCACATCGCCATTTTTTTTAGACATGCAAAAAATAACTACGAGATTCGAGAAAGAAATGATGAGAGAAATATGAGAACCAACACCTTATTTCAACATTGAATGATAATTCAAAAACTTTAAGATTTATTTTTAAAAAAAATAACCTTATCAGATAAAATGGGAAAATATCGGCAATATAAATTTCGCTTTATCAATATAAAACGTCTAATAAAATAAGGGTTCACTTTGTTCGGAGAAACTGTTTTAAAAAAAATTATAGTTGTTTATTTAATTCTGCATCTTAGTTAAATTACTCGACAGTGTGAATTTGTTAGTTTAATTTTAAAAAATAAAAATAAAGTTTAATGTAAATAAACAAAGTGAACATTTCATCGAGTTGTTTGCGATTTTTAACATACTGTAAGGTATTCACACCTTTATGTTTATTTAATTTATGTGTGAACCTTACCAGATAAAAGTCCATTAAAAATAGTTTAGTTTAATTTTATTGACTGCACAGAAACCAGAAACGAAAATGTCGAAACTATGGTTGCAGTTTTAAAAACGGCTGATGAGAGGAGTTTCACAATTTGTTCTTCCCTCTTCTTTTTTATTTTTCCCCATCTTTCTTAACATATACAAAAATAGCGTTTCCATAGTCACGCGTAACAAAAATAGGCAGAGCGTTGGAGTCTGTATAACATCAGTGACAGAATGATTAAAATATCATTTCCAAGTCAACTATAGACTGAAAGCTATTTCATTTCAGCCGTTTGACGTCTGTACTTAGAAATTTCTAACTAAAAACTCTTGACGCATTTCAACATCTAAAATAATATCCCACAAACATTTTTGGCAGTGCCAGTGGTTTTAAAAGACTGTTTCCTGTCGTCCATTTAAAAAACAAACTATATAAATGTGATTCATGCTTGCCATCAATGAGGTTAATAATTTGTTTGACTTTTATTAAGTGAGAAAAAAATGAGCTAAAATTAAAATTCCAACTACATTTTTGACACGTGTACAGTTTAGATTAAAATCTCTTTGAAGTTAGTTATTATTTTTAGAATTTCTTTTTTTAAAAAAAATATTAGCTAATTAATCTTTAAGAGCAGAAGCCTGCCACAATTGTCCTTCAGACCTTCACACACTGACAGAAATTAATTAATAAGGCAGTCGTGTGTGAGATAATATAAATAAAAATGGAAGTGAAAGTATTTACAACTTTGAAACCATGCAGTGTTTTGGCTCGATATCAATAATTTAAAAAAAAATAATAAATAGGAGAGAAAAATTCTCTTCCAACAAAATCTGCCTATTTTTTCTCACTCATCACTTTTTGCCAATTTAACCGAACCCAAAATAATAAATTTCTGAGAACCGGTTTGTGTTTAAATTTAAAAAATGAAAAAGAAAACTGTATTTGATAAATTAAATTTAAAAACAAATTATAATTATAAAATGAAAAGGTACGGTACCTGTTTTTCGTAACTGGTTCACCTCCCTAGTTAAAAACAAAAATATTGTATTAATTAAGTTGTATAACTTGATAAAATGAAGTTATTTCATTAATTAAAATGGTCTCGAGCTTTAAATTTGAGGGAAAAAAAATTCCCCAAAGCCGCAAACTCACGAAAGTACATCTAAATTTATAAATTAAAATTTTTTTTTAAAGAAAAATTAATTTTTAATACTAACCTATTATTCGCAGCTGCTTCTCTCTGTTTCTTCTGGACTATAAAATGTTGAAGTCGTAGTTTCACTTCGGAGGAGGCCACAGCGCCTAAACATTGCAAATTTCATTCGTTTTAAAACTTTTTCTTTTCCATTCAATTATTCTTTACTCTTAAATCGAGTTAACTTTTTTTTAGATATCACCCATATAATCTATCAATCTGTTAATGCCAAGACAGTGATCTCTAATCAACAAATTAAATGTTAACTAAATTTTGAATTCCATTTTCAATCTTTGAATTCGAAATTTTTTTTACTACAAACTAAATAACAAAATATAAAACTGATGCAAAAGAAAAAAATTTGAGATCACTCTCTTTATTTGCAAAAGAAAGGCATTATTACATCTTAAATTCATGTCTATAAAAACAAAAAATTCAATTCACAAACTACTACAAATCAATTTACAGAAATTCTGAAATTAAATTTTTCTAAAAATTGTGCCCAACAGGAGCAGCATGCTCAAACTGAAACGAAAATAAAAATTTAAAGTAAAAAGAAAAAAATTAAAAAAATTAAAATGTACATAATTTTCCTTCTAATCTAATCAACTGGTCAATTATAAATGATTAGTAAATTAAAATAGTAAATTTCAAAAAAACAAACGATCACAAATTAAAAAAAAATTAATTGGATATTAAATTGCATACGAGGAAACAAATGCTTTCCATGTTAAAAACCAGTTTCACCCAATCATTCTCATGCACACACAGTACAGTAAAGAGGCCAGCTGCTTAAACTTCAATGACGACCATTCATTAGATCAAACTATAAATATCTAGCCTCCCTAGTTACAGGTCAAGGCCCCATTTTCATACACTCGGTAACAGTAATTTGCACAAGAATGGCGCCACATCCATCTTGACCACACTTTTGCGTCACAATCCACCACAAATGACGCAGGAATAAAGTTCACTTTGCATAATCAGCATAAATATTCTCCTCGATTAATGAAAGCAAACTTTCATCCTCCTTTTTTTTCCATACTTCAGTTCTGATTTGTGGCAAGGAGGCGCCATTTCTGCTTTTCTTGGCTGATGCTTTGCTCTCGGTTCCTTTTTTTTCTGGAAATGATATCAGCCTATTGGCTTATGCAATGTTTAAGTTGAATCAATTTGGCAAAAAAAAAGAAACTATCTATATAAGCCTCGACAGAATCAATGAATGAATGAATGAGTCATATGGCCATTATTTCTTTTCCTTTTTTTTATTTTACTAGATTCAATTAAAAGAGCAACATAACCTTGGGAATGTATAATCCATGCCCTTAAACACCTGTATGACCAGATCTACAGTCCTGATTGATGATGACATTTACCACACTTGTTTTGAGGCCAGCACTAAAACAGTGTTTTGTTCTCACCTATGAAAACAAGTGTGCTAAAAATACACTTTTATTTTATGTAACTAAGCGCTATGCATTTTTAAACGCATGATCTGGGTTCATTCTATTTCCGAATACTGACATTTGCGATCTGACAATGACCGAGAGTTGTTTTTTTCTATAAATCAAATTACTGATATTGATTTTACCCCAAGTAAACATTTAACTGATTGGAAACATGACCAGTTCCGAACGTCATCACATGATGAAACTGTACGAGTTGCTTACGACTTGTACTCAGATGAAATTGATCAACTCATTTGTGTGACGACTGAAGCATTAATCGAGTAGATGATGATGATATGCAAACGTCAAAAGGTCTTTGGATCACCGACACGAGTGATCTGTTTTTTTATCTCGAAGCATTGCACAAATTACTCTAAAGAACTTGAAATTATGACTTTCAGCAAGAGCAAAGCAATCGATTGCTGACTAAGAAAAGAAACCAAAGTTTAAACCCATAAGACTTATGGCAAAACATTTAAGAAATTGAAAGTACAGTCACTGCTCACGATCACGTGTCAGAAAAGTTCAGCAAAAGTCAAGAAACAAGCCCATCGTGACAAATGGCTTGGCAAAAATAAAATTGTGACTCATAAATTGCACTCGTGATTATGTAACATGACCATATTGATGTAAACACCAATTATACAGTCGTACTGACTCAACAGAGCCTCAATAATGCTCGAAACAGTCGAAAACAGCATTTAATCCTGGATTATTATCTGCGCTGAATAACAATAGTTATCTATGTCGTCGGTGGTTTATTTAATTTAATTTAATGTTACTTTATGAAGTTTCAACCAATCACGTCTTCAGCCACCGACTTGGCAACAACGATTACGCCCTTGGTGAGGTGGTGACACTGCAGGTATTTCTATGGCAATGGGCCTGGGCGAATTACTCATTCATATTTGCAAAATTTGCATGGTTAAATATAACCAGCTTTAAGCAGTCGGCAAGGATTGATATATATATATATTTTTTTT
>JAQFZO010002232.1:0-12716 GCA_034695885.1 Geophilus flavus
CCACCCCCAGCTCCACCCCCGGCACCACCTCCGGCACCGGAGTACTCGACATTGAGACTTCCTGCGGGCCCACTGAAACCGTATTTGCCCGCAACTTGACTCTTGGAACCGCTTTGCGAGTGAAAACCCCCGGTGTTAGTATCGTAAGAGAATGAATACGAACCGTCTGGATTGATTAGAAATGATTGATCGCCACTGGCACCTGCCCCGGGCCCGAAACCCCCGCTACGACCATGGGTGAAAGCTGCATTAGAGAGTTGGAGTGCGGTGAAAAACACCTGAAGTATATAGACACAGAATGATTAATAAAAAGGGTTTTTGATACCAGTAGAAAGGGAAAAGGATATAAGATGAAGGAAGAGATCTTACCGCTATTTTCTGCAATGTTATCATGGCTGGTTGTTGCAGATTGAATGAGGATATTGCAGTGATTCAACCCTTGACTCTACTTGCTTTTATACGGAACAACTCCAGGACTCATCTGCTCGCTTCTAGCCTGGGGCATCGGTGGCTTCTTCTGGACTCCTCACTGGAGGACATTGTTGCTACTTGGGAAGGTCGCCCGCTTTTACCTGTTGGAGAAGTGGCGAGGATGCCCCACAATGATCTTCCTTTTCCCCACCCACTGACCTTCGGTTACGGGATTATGGGAATCCTTGGGTTTAGGGATAATCGATATTTGTTGGGTTAGCTAGCACAAGTTGACATGCTGCTACTGGGTGAGGTAGAGTAAGCTTTGTTTAAATTTTTCCTTGTTACGTGCAAACAACAAACAATCGTTTGTTGTTTGCATGTTTTGGTTTCGCGATAATTCGATTTGTTTGGCTTTACGTGTAAATAAATCGATTTATTGATTACATCACACGGTTTGATTACAGTGAGTTGAATTGTTTTAATGGTAATTGAGATCCAGTGCACTTTGCCATATTTGGTTGTTAATATGCTTGCTGACATTGAAATTTGCATGAAAAGCTCGTAACAATTTTAAAAACATAGGCTATGAACTTAAACCCTTTCTTTCTTATAAATTATAGGTATTATAGGTTAACATCACGATATATAAATTTTTTGATGATTAGAATAACAAAGGTTAAAAATTCTCTTAATGTCTTTTGCATTCAAACTGAGTTTTATTTTAATTTTTATTATTGTTTAGTTATTATTTATGTATTCAAATGACATTTAAAGAAATTGAATTCGAGTTATTGTGGGAACATCATTATGAATATTTTTATTCGCAAAAAAATTGTTTGTTTTTTTTTTCGTTGGGAGTAATTGCAGCTATTGTTATATGGTAATTGAAAAGGAAGAAAAAACAAGCAAACAAGATAATGTGAGGTCAAAAACTTGTAATTGCATCCAAAAATGGTAAATAAATAAGAGAGAGTAACTAGGAAAACAAAAGGAGGATCTAATTGATCAATTTAACTGTCCGGATTAAAGATATAAGCCTAATTTATTCATCTTATCATTATTATTTGATTAATATTCATTTAAAATCACACGATACAATTATAAAAATATTATGTGGTCTCGAAACTCGTTCTACCTTCGAGAAATCAATTTTTTTTTAATTTTTAATTTTTTATTATTTTTTTGTGTACAGTAATAAACATTGGGAAAAACAAATAATGGAAAAATTCAAAGAGTAAAAGGAGAAGCCCAACATCAACGCACGTGTAAATTGTGAGGTTTTAGAAGGTTGCAGACTTGAAAGCTATCATGAAAATTGGGAAAAAAAATTGATGAATATTTAACTTTCACCTGGAAGTGCCCCTCCTTCAGGCACATCAGACAAACCTGGACCTATTTAATAAATCAAACACGTGTTCTTATTGTCCCTGAAATGAATTCATCACGTTCAATTTTAGCCTATTTCAGTAGACATGCTTCACGATATAATTTCTTTCTTTTGTTAATTTAAAAAAAATTGGAATTACTGGGAGGAGGAAAAGTTGATTAATAAATGAAATCACTTAGTGACAACTATGATAATCAATTATGGTTTAATGGCCTGAATATTTATCTCGGTTGTGAATGGGAGAGTAAAATTTGTTTATTATTTGGTTTATAGCGATTGAAATTGGTTTTGTTTTAAAGTGGGACATAGAAAGCAAAGGTGATGATGGTGAGTGATGAGTTCACGTTTTCTAGTGTATTGACCTCGATTTATGCGCTGTTATTACTCGTTATTACAAACTTTAAATTTGTCTGTTTGAATGACTACAAGATCTTGGAATTAAAATTTCATTTTACGATATATTGCGACCGGAAAAAATTTTATATATTGTAGGTATAAAATTTTATTTTGTTGTTATTATTATTTTTTTTCATACGGAAGTTTCGAAATTTTAATTTTTGATTAAAAATTGGGTTGTGAAAGATATTAATTAAGAGCAGAAATTTTGTAATTAGGGTTTTTCACCTCTTTTTTTCAAGGTGGGAATGGTAGGATGGGGTTAGATGAGGTTGCGCATGCGTTTAAGGTGGTTAAAAAGGTCGTCCATCTCATTGGTATGATGTCCATGTTTGTAGGGGAGTGCAGGGCGAGGTGGGCGCGCATCAGAAAAATGGGTCAATGCCGAACTCTGACTGGGGGTTGCAGTTGTGTCTACGCATGCGTAAGCAATGAATTGGTATAGATAAAAAAATCGTGCTTTGCTAGAGTGACACCATTTTAGCAATTAGGCCAGGGTGCGGTCGGACGTTTCCTTACTGTGCATCTTCATTTGGGAAAAAGGAAAGTGGTAAACAAACAAGACAATGCACAAAAGAATTGAAATAGTTTGGATGGAATTTGCCGGTATGGCGAAACAGTAACTAGTTCATTACCATTAGATTGCAAAATATGAACATTAAAGAGTCGGACGGAACAATCTGTCCGACTCTTCATAATAAAACAAATGTTATACATCCTTATAAGGAATTTTTAATGAATATTTCGATCAATAAAATTTTTTTTGTTTTTTTGGTATAAAAAAAGTAACGTTTCAATGTCATAAAAGTCAACAATTTTCCCACCAGAGTAGGAAAAAAATTATAATTTTTTTTGTTTTTTGGAATTTTGGAAGATAAGACTGTAATATTCAATATTATACGGTATAATAAGTATTATAAAAATTTTTAATGGAATTTTTTTTGTCAGGAAAAGGGTTGGTAAAGGTGGAGCTGCAGAAAAGAGAGAAAAAAATCACTGTCCCTTGTAATGGAATCCCGTCTTACCTTGAGATCGTCATAAGGATTGTATAGGATTTTCCTACATTGCAACTGAAAACATCTGAAACCGATAACAAAAGCTATTATGTCTATTTTTTTTTCAACAAATTAGTGAATCCTTGGTCCAGAAATTTGAGTTATTCAGGTTTCTGCTATTTATCAATTGATGAGTTCTTAATAATAGCTTAGTTCGACTATAATGTTATCTGGACTATAATTAAATACGTGATGTCTACAAAGGTTAAGATTTCACTCGTTTCGTTTCCTGCATTTAACCTGTCGAATAATTAAATATAATTAGGGAAAAAACTTTTTTGCATCATCTTCTCACAATTAATGAGGAATTGATAATAGAAAAACTGGCGGGTCAAAGATACCAAACATAGAAACGCTTGACCTGATTCCTTTACAATTAATTGACACCTTCAAACTAATGAAGAAAATACCATTAATTGTGATTTTGATGTTCTATCATCAATTTCAAGGTGTGCAAATGTGGATAAATGAAAAATGGAAAAATAAAAACTCGTTCGCCTCTCACACGGAAGAATATAACATTGTAAACATTTTTTAGGAGAAGACACGCCTAAGGAGAATTTCACTCTTGATCCATTTTAGATCAATTGTGAGTAAAAACTCGTTTTGAATGCATAAGAAACGTCGCAACCTTGAAAGCACCGCCTTACTGCTCCTACTGGGGCTTTCCTGCACGTTTAAAAACACAGATTGTAGTTTTCGAGGTCAAAGTAATTATGCGAAATAATAAATAAATAAATGAATAGAAATTTATTTATGAATTTAACAGAAAAAGAGTAAATGTTTCCTTTGTTGTTTCCTACAAATTTTTTTTCTCACTGATGAAAAAAAAATTTTCTTTGAAATTGAGGAAAAACTTTGAATCGATGTAAATGAATGAGTAATGGTTAGAAAATAGATGAAATGAATTTATATTTTGTCATGCAGGTGACTGATGCGATGGGGACAACCTTGGTTCGAATCCGGGAGAGGGCGTTCTCAGGGAAAAAAAGAAGGTCTGACGTCACCGGCATCACGAATCAGCTATTTATCACGTGGTACACTTAAGTGCCTACTCTCTTCTTTTTAACACCGTTTTTGAATGTATGAGGCAGGTGTGTCAATGAATCAATTCTTCTGGAATTTAAAGGTTGCCCGAAACGGCCATTTTGAATTTTTATTATTTCAACTTATCATTTTTCCCCATTTTTTTTTATCTTGGGTAATGATTAAAACATCTTTTTAAATTGATGATAGATTAACTCACCCTGTCATTTCCAAAGAGACGACCCTGGGATTTCTCTTTCTCAATTAATCTGTCATTGGGGATAATAAAAATGAAGAATTTATTATTTACCCACTTTGAATCGGTTTGAAAAATGCCAACCTTGTTTGCAGTAGTTTCAAGGCGTGGGTCTATTTGTATTTTGTGTGTTTACACCGAATAATTGGTGATAAAAATCAAGCAGGAACTTCATAACCCTGAATTTAAAGATGCAAGCAGAGAAAAAAATGCCTGCGCCTCCTTGTTTTTTTGCTTCGATTTCCTTTTGAGTAAACACAAACTGGGAATGATTAAAATTTTAAATGAAGAATACAGATTAATATACAACATTAGAATAAAATTCATGTGTGAAATTGGGTTCATTGATTGAAATTTACATTTCCTAATGCCATTTCAAGGATAATTATTCAACATTATTCCAGTTTTTTATTACTGATGAGCAATTAAATTCATACATCAGTCCAACTACAGGGGTGAGACACGCCCAAAGGCATGGCTTCCCACTTCCAACTTCCAATGTGTGTAATTTAATAGAAACATCTAATTGTATGATAAACGAGTGTTATACACACGTTTGCAAGCTTCAATTAAATTAAACTACATTTATTAATACTTTAACAATTTTTATTCCCTATTTTTAAGTTGATAACGGTATCAGTTGACTGATGCAAATCTCTCCCAACTAATCTCCTCTTCCCTAGAGTTCAAAAATAGAAACAAAAAAATAATTAAGTTCATTCGATACACATTTCAAATCCAAGGCTTCAAAACAAATCAATAAAACATAGCGTGTCATGCCCTAACCCACCAATGGAAACTGACAATTTTGACAGGGAGTGGTCAATACAAGGGGGGATCTAAGGTCACGGCACGACCTTTCCGACTAAGTAATGTCCACTTAAGATGCGTCGTGAGATGCCACACATAAAATGCAAACTGTATATAAACCCATCCGCTCATCCAAAGAAGCATCACAAGCTTCTCTGTCTTTACTGGAGCACAATAACCACCGAACAGCACGATGATGAAACAAACACTCTTGGTAAGTTTGTTTCTTTTCAGCATCCTAACTTTTAACTCACATTGAGAATTCATCCATCCTCAGATTTTACTCGGATTTATTCCCATTGTCCTCTCGAGACCCGAAAATTCACAAAGTTTGGGTGGCGGTGCCTATTCCTTCGCCTATGATACCAACACTGGTGGTTTCCACTCCCAAAGCGGCTCTCCTAGTGGTACTTCGGGCAAATACGGATTTAATACCGGAGAGGGAACGCTCAACGTTGAGTTCTCTGGTGGTGGAGGCGGCGCTCCTCCTCCGATAGAGTCGTACGCAGCTCCGAGTGGGGGCAACGGCGGGGGGAAAGGCACGTACAGTCTCAACTTGAACCCCGACGGAAGTTATTCCTACACTTACGACTTGGACGACCAGGGCAAGTCCGAAAACAGGAAAACCGACGGGGAAGTCGACGGTCAGTTTTATTTCACCGGCAAAGACGGGCAGAAGAAGTCGATTCAATACACGGCTGGACGAGGTGGGTTCCAACCGACGGGTGACCACATACCAAAAGCCGACGACGCTCCATCTGGCGGTCTTTCGGCACCATACTCTCCATACTCCGGTGGCAACGGCGATACGGGTACTTTGCAGCTCAACTTGCAACCAGGAGGGGATTATTCGTACAGCTATAACCTCAAAGACCAAGCGAAAAGCGAGAGTGGATCGGGAGGTAAAGTAAAGGGTCAATTCAGCTTCACCGCACCCGACGGGCAGAGCAGAGCCATCAAATACACCGCTGACGAAGGGGGCTTCCAACCTGAGGGTGACCACTTGCCAAAACCAGTCGAACCCTTGCCGGTACCGAGTAACGATGGTGGAAGTCTGTACGATGCAGGAAGTCCAGCGGGTGGTGGTGGTGGTTATTCTTACAGTTACAATGCCAACGAACATGCCAAGTCCGAATCGGGGGGTGGCGGGGGTCCAGTGAGTGGTCAGTACTCGGTTTCGGGGCCGGGGAATAGTCAGTCTGTTACTTACACTGCTAATGGGGGTTATAATCCGATCGTCGAGGCCAGAACGACGCTCGGGGGTGGGAACGGTGGTGGTGGGAGTTATTCGGCTGGGTTAGGCGGTGGTGCTGCAGGGTCGTACTCGTTTAATTATGCGGCTAATGAGCACAATCGTGCGGAACAAGGGAGATCGGGAGATGTTTCGGGTAAATATTCGGTTCAGAGTTTAGGTGGGGATCAGCAGAGTTCCTACACTGCTGGAAAGAAAGGGTTTTTACCTATTCATAGTATTAAGATTAAATTGGGTTAGAAAATGTTAAAGGGTTTGATTTGTGTGTAAATATTGGTGGTTGGATTCTATGGGATTTTGGTTTTTCTTTTTATGTTTATGGTCTTTGTTTTTTTTGTTTTTTAAGTTTTGGTTTTGGTTTGGGTTTGGGTTTGGGTTTGGGTTGTTTATTTTTTGTTTTGTTTTTTTATGTTTATTTTCAGCAATGTTTAAAAATCCAAAAAAATATAAATGATAAAAGTAAGTTGTATAATTTATACTTAAAAATGGCTTTTTTATAAAAATTTTTTATTGAACAAACAAAAAAAAAGGATTCGAATGAATCTTTAAAAAAATAAGTGTTATGAGCAGCCATACTATTTTGTTATATTTTGTACACTTCTGTAAACACGTATCCATGAAAAATAAATATTTAGTGGCTTTTAAAGATCTGTATTTTCTTCTTTTGAACGAGTTGCCAAAAACGATTTGCGCTCGTACATCAGGGATCTGTTGTGCAGTAAAGTCCATGCTAAAAACCAACGTTTTTTTGCTAAACTTTTCTTAGAGAAGTTTACGTCTTAAAGACAAAAAGAAAGAAAGATTGTTTGTGCTGTAAATAATTGTGAAAAATAACTTGAATTTTACCCCTTGGTTTTCTCAAACGATGATTATCATCTTTTGATTGCAGCAAACCGTTGACGATTTCATCATTGGATAAAATTGCAACAAATGTTTGCATAACTGGGTTATTCTCCACTTCCTCTACTTTTAAAAGCGATGTAAAACACACCAATCCTAGATTACATTTAAAAAAATCATTATTAGACATTTAAATCACTTAAAAGATTTAAATTTTTACCTAGATCACATTTTTCCAATCCTCTTGCCAGAGTAGTACGATCGAGTCGCAGATAAAACCACATCCCAGTAAACAACCACTTGATGAAACGATTCATACAAGCAAAGCTTCCATTGAAAACATTATAGAACAGCATTACGTACAAAACATTTAAATAACTCTTTCTGTTCTTCAATGCCAAAACTTGTCCATTATCGCTCAAAAAACATCTTCGCACGAGTAAGTGTTGTATCAGAGCCGTACAGATGATAAAAATGGCAACGGGTCTGAAACAAACGTAAAAATTACAATTTTATGAATTAAATTCACGATACGTAACCAAACTTACGTAAGAGATTGTAAAAAATTAATCAAAAACGCTAATAACGAGTCGGATGGCAGTATAATAGTTTCGGTTATGAACAAACAAACCAAAAACACGAGTCCCGTCTGCACGTGGTAACCTGACATAATTAAATTGTAAATACCGTAAGCAATAAGGTAAGTGTATTTGATGTTTTCATTTGACTCACCCCATATTAAATAAGCAATTTGAAATCCTGCAAATTGCATAGCGCGAACCTTGGGAGATTTATTGATGTGTTTATGTGAGTAAACGTAATTACGATACCAAACTTACCACAATGTATGCATGTGGCAGTTTATCAAGATCCAGTAATTTCTCTAATGAATGTCTTAGTTTTAGATTTAATTTAAGTTCTCTGTATGATTTAGCAAAAGCTAAAGAATGATAAACTGCCGACAGAAAGGCTAATGATAGACTAATGACCCCGGCAGCTGGAAAGATAAGTTTTTTTTCCTTTTGACAACTAGTTGAAAGCTTAATTTAAGAATATGCTAATTACCGAAGATTGAAGTTCCTTGTCTGTCGACGAAATTTATTGTATATTGCAAATTATCGCTCTTTTCTTCTTTCAAGACGAAATTGGCAATCGCTCTTAAAACTAAAGAAAAAGAAAAATTGAAATCGAGCAATCAATCACATGATTCGTGTTATAAAGTACAAACCTGGTGGTATTGTACTGGAATCGTTATAATTCCAGTAATCGATTTGATCTTTTAATTTGTAATATTTGTCACAAAGATCTGCCACGTACACTATTAGTATCTGAAAAGAATTTTCTAGAATTTCCTTATAAAAATGATGTAAATTACACGAACCAAAGCGACTGCGAGTAAACCCACGTAAATACTGACAGCAATCGTCAAGGAGAATCGAAATCCCGTGATCATTCTGTACATTTTCTGTTGAAAACAACCCTTGACTTTGGTTTTGAAATCAACTGCCACTTGATTTTCTTTTTCGAGCCTAAAAATTAGAGCAAAAAAAAAACATTTAGTGACCCAAAAACGATGCTTCACTGTCGCACTCACGTCGATTTGATTTTTTCTTTTCCTAATCTACAACTCATCAGTAATCCCTTCACATATTCAACCTGTTCGAGTGTAATCTTGTGAAGAATATCATACTCTGATTTTGTTTTCCCCAGTAATCTCAATACAAACTTTATGGTTAAGAATAACCACGAAGAAATTATAATGATGTTGAATTCAATCATCACTGCTCTTTGAAACTATAAAAAAAGAATTGAAGAATATAAATGAAGTTTCCAGACGTCCTGGAATTTTGCCATTTTGATTAAATTTGGAATTTACCACTGACATCTCCTCCAAAGAGCAGGCAGGCGTAATGACGGATGATGCAAGGCTTGCGTACAATGTGACATAAACCAGACCACTGATGTTGCTTACGACGGTATTAGAAGTGATGCAAGCAAGAAGGGGCAGAAATGTTAAACTCATTAATACAATACCGAGCAACGTGATGAATACTGGAATAGTAGATTTATTTGTGGTAATTAGAATTCTATTTTCATTCATGTGTCGCACCTTTGACCATGACCACGTCTGTTTCGACTTGAAAAGCATTTTTCCATACTATGTAGTTCAAAATTCTGACAGTTGCTAACGTGAATGTTGCAAAGATCATGGAACCGTGACCTTTCCTTTCCATGAGGTTGACAGGACTAAACAAAAACATTCCTCGATTATGATGGCACATGACGTACGTACGATAGTCATAATAAACTTACGTAACGAAAACACAGCAGCCTTTGTCCTTTTTTGATACATTTCCTCTGTTTTCCAATATGCTTAAAATTATTAATACGATTGTCTGAAATTGAAACATGCAGTTTAACATTTACTTGTTTTTTATTTTAATTTTATTTATTTATTTATTTATTTATTTATTTATTTTTATATATTCCTTACAAAAAAATTGTCATTTTAAATTTTAATCACAAAAGTTCATAAAGTGATCAAAAAATGATGAAAATTGATGAAAATTGATCAATTTTGGCCATTTTATGGACTTTTATGACTAAAATTTAAAATGACTAGAAAAAATGACTAATTGTTTTTTGTAAGGGCTATTTATTTTTTTTTTAAATTTATTTATTTACTAACTGCAGCTGTGAGCATAATCATTTCGCCTATCCATGGTTTAATATAAACTTCGGAGCAGTCGATTGACCTGATTAGACAATTTATATTAACTTTAAAAAAGTAGATTTTAATAGTGTACTCACTTGAGCATTTTAAAGCGATGCTGCTTGCGTTTCAAACTCTTGATCTTCCCTCGTGGTGTTCCAACTTCCAACCCAGTAGTGAGTTAGATGTGTTGCGGCCAAACGTTTCAAGTAAATATAGTATTTCCCTTCATAATTTACCGGTTGCTTCACGCAGATAATACAGTAGAAGAAGTTATCACAATGGAACAAATTTTTGATAAGATTCGATAAAAGTCTAGATATATTGGAATGATTATCTATATTAAAAAGCAATTTCATAACTATTTCTAAAAATGTTTTTTAAAAAAAATTCCTTCGCTTCTTTTCTAATTAGCGGTTAGTAACAGAGAAGTGACAAAACAAGCTAAAAACGGTGAAATTGTGTATAAATAGATATTGGGGACTTTTATGCAGTAGTAATTTGGTTAGTAAATAGAACGCACGTGCCAAGGAAGGTTTATTTTACGATGGGTAAAAATGGGACTAAACCTTTTTTTTTCCTTATAGCTATCTGCTCTCCAATACTGTCCCTGTAAGTTTTTTTTTTTTCCTTTTTAGAAATGGGTTGATTTATTGCTGGCGATTTCGGTAATCCAAAAGCGGCAAACACTATACACTCGTCTGTGTCGTCTGTGTCGTGTCGTGTCTCTTCTGTCCAATGTAGAATTAATTTTATAGGTCAATAATGAGTATTTTTCTTGAATTAGTTATAAGGCAATAAATAAATGTTTATACCTGGGATGTTTCCTTCCTGAATAATAAATAATGATTGAAGTTGAGGAAGAATAAATTGTAATTAAGTCGTTTTCCGCTGCAATGCCATGAAAAATTGTCGCTGATTGGGCAATAGTTTTGAAATTGAGTTTGATATTTTTTTTGCTTCTAATTGTGGCAAAATCTTTCTTTAGCATTTTAAATATTTACTAATTTCATCAGCACTTTTCAACTGGTTCTGAGCAGTAACTCTTTGCAGTGAAGTTTTTATGGAAAGTACCAGTTTTTATGCAGGTCAATTAGTTGCATTGAATCATGAATTATGAATGTCTTAAATAAATCCGACTTAAAACCTATTAACTTAGGTAATTAAAATACTCGAGATGTAAAAAACAGTAGAAAAAACAGTAGTTGGATTTCACGACTGCAACTGTAGCTAATCTTATTTTAATCAACTTAATTTCCGTTTTAAATATTCAGAAAAGCAAATCTTCAACTTTTATCAGGGAAGTTTTAACTGTAAACATAATGACATCATACGCTTTACTGCAAGGAATATATGATATGAAAACTACTTTGACCTATCGATTACTCTGTAAAAGGGAGAAAACTAAAATATTTCTTAAGAAAAATTGATATCAGGCAATCAGTGATAGTTTTAATTTTCAGTTATAAGCTTGAAGGAACAAGTTCGTTCTGTTTAAATTCGCACTCTTTGCATTGAGATTTATAATTTAAGTTATTTTTGAAAAACTGCGCATTTGTTTAACCTTATATGCACAAATCAGAACTAATCTCTTTTCCAATTAAATCGTTCGGGAACTTATTAATTACAGGAAATTTGTTTTGATAAAAATAATCTAGTGAATTTAAGTTCCTACAGTAGCACGTTGCTCACTCATATAGAAACATCTACCGAGAGGATTCAGGGTAAAGGAACACGATTGTAAATTTAATTCCATTTAACTCAATTCACACTTTTCAGATGTTTTCTCACTGTCAAGGCTTCTTTTGCGCTTATTTTCTATATTTGTTGTCATTCGTCAGTCCACAAGCTATATTTACAGACTCGAATGCAAATTACCCACTGTCTGTTTTTCAAGACAACCTAAATCGTTTAACCAAACAACCATCCGATATAGTGTTTGTCCTCGATGAATCTGGCAGTGTGGGTGCTACGTATTACGAAACAGAAAAATCTTTTATAGGTTCTGTATAAGATTTAATTATTTATTTCTTTAATTTGATGGTCCATTTAAATTTATTTATTGTAGAAATTCTCGCAAGAACGTTTACCATTTCCCACAACCACACGAGAATTGGATTAGTTTCATTTGGTAGTAGTGCTCTTACGCATTTCAATTATCTGGGCCAAACCGATGGGAATACATGCAATTTTATGAGGGATTTGAAAAATGTTTTGTATAACGGAGGCGGGACGCACACAGAATCTGGCCTAACCATGGGGTATCAGCTTTTTCGCGGCAATGTGAGATCAAACGTAAATAGGTATGAGCAGAACACATTTATTTATTATACTAACTGGTAAAAACTATTTACAAGTTTTTTCCATCTTTTTCTTTTTGTTCTAGAATTATGGTCTTACTCTCAGACGGAGGATGGAACATGGGTGTAGACCCAGCCATTATCAGCGCCACGATCAAATCTAGTGGCATAACAGTGTTTTGTGTAGGTATCCCTCGTGGTGTTCCAACTTCCAACCCAGTAGTGAGTTAGATGTGTTGCGGCCAAACGTTTCAAGTAAATATAGTA
>JAQFZO010002233.1:0-12713 GCA_034695885.1 Geophilus flavus
GAACACCAGTGCTTACGTAGTCTCTCATCTCTGGCCACGCCTGATTGATCTAACAAAACATTTACTCATACAGAAATCCTTATAGCCCCTCCAGTCGATAGGGGGATGGGGAAGACTTCTGCCCATCCTCCCCCTATTAACTTACTTGTTAGTAGTCTTCCCATATCTTTTTTCCCCTTGATTTTTTCTTCTCTACGTTTCCTTTTGGTAAAATGTGCCTCTGGTTTTATTCAATATTGTTATTTCACTAGTTTTTCCATCAAATCATACGAAAACAGTTGTATTTTCTAAACTTTAACTTGTTTTGTTGTTTCTTCTTTGTGTGGTACCAGTACAGTACGTACAATCAATTTAATATTATTTATGTTATATCTACAGGGTTTTGGATTTGAAGGCTACTAGGAGCAGAATGTTAAATAGTAAGAATAGTGTGATAAAAGTATTTCTATTTTTCTACTAATTATATTTTTCATTTAGTCGAGAAATGGTTTCCAAAAATTCGAAAAGATGGTCTATACCGACCGAGATTTCTCAATAGATCACCTCGATCTATGACTTACATTAAAATTTAATTTGTACAAAAATTTCTTGTGATTAGTCTGTAAAACAAATATTTTCCTCCCGAAATTGTAAATCTCTCTAAAGTAAAAGTTATTTTCATACGATTTTGATTTTCATTATTGACAACAGAGGGCCGTAAGATGCTGAACAACTCCTTGGTTTAATAAGAAAAAACACAAACAAAAGAATATAAGCCTTAAGCATAATCAAAATTTAAAGTGTGAGAAGTAAAACAGACATCATGAGACTAATCGATTTGAGGACCCGAGATTTTAACCCATTCGATGAAATACTTAGGAATGGTTGTGGACCTCATTTTGTCCTCAACCGTTTAGAACTTTTTGAATCGATGATAAAAGAGCAGGTTCTATCTACACTATCTAATTGAATTTCTGCAAAACTAAAAATTGAATTTCATATATTTTAAGGGCGTGACCTTCTGGTTTAGGTTTTGGCTACAATTTTGTTACTATCCCGGTTGTGATGACTTGGAACTCGTTAAGTTTATTTGTGAAACTATGTTAATGATTAGTTTTCATGGTAAGTAATGTTTTGTTAGATCAATCAGGCGTGGCCAGAGATGAGAGACTACGTAAGCACTGGTGTTCATACACTCTTTGTAAAAGGTGAAGTTAATTAAATGTACTTGCTCACTCTAAAAACGGTTTGGTCGAGCCAACACAAATACAAATTGGCTCAACCAAAGAAGATAGTCAAAAAGACAACTAGGAAATTAGTAGAGTGTACCAAATTATAGTTAAAACGACTAAAAACTGAGTTCGTCCCAGTGCCCTAATAAATGCTGAAAATTTTTTGCAGGTACAATCGAAGAAGCATGTCAGTACAGCTTGAATGTTATTAAACTAATGCGAGTTACTTTGCCTGGTAAACTGGTACTACCTACTTTCAACAATTCCAGTATATTAATTTTTTTATTAAACGAATAGATTTAAAGACATTGCTTTCTACGACTAGTTGCATAAACACCATGTCAAAAACTAGAATCGTCACGGCAAAAAAGAAAAAGAAGAAGGAAGTTGTTTTTGAAGCGGTAAATTACTATTTTATTTGTGACTGTGAATAGCCGTGTTTATTGGATTAGTGCACGCCCTCGAATATAACACTCAAATTTAATATACGTAACTTTCACCCTATTAATTTTAATTCACAGCCTCAATTAAAACATGCTGTTAGTCGAGAAGTAGTTACACAACTACTAGGGGCTGCTAAAACTATCAACAAATATTTTTAATTTCATTTTTTTCTAAACTTTTGAATTGTCAATAGAACCCGCGCGTACTATTCGAAAAGATGTGGTAAATGTTAATTACGTCACGATTGTAACTGGAAAATTCTTTTACTTTTGCAGTTGCAATCGATATTTATCAAATGTATTGGAATGGCATTCGGAGCTAATCTATGTGTTTTATTCTACGATTGGTTGGGAGCTAACGACGCGGTTAATGAATCCGTCTACAATTATTGGACGATACCACAACCGTATTTGGAACCAAACTTCCAACCAGGAGAATTAGAAATTTATCTTGTAAACGTATGGAGAGAAAAATTGGCAATGCTGTTGGGTGTCAACTACTACCAAGTTCCATGGTTGATGAAATTACTGACTGGCAAACAGGAATCCCTTACACAAATTAAGCACAAAAATAACAACCCCGTGTACGGATACCACGATATTAAAAAAGTAGGAAAGTTATTGAGTATCAAAAGAAATGAAAGAAGGATGACCATACAAAGGGTGGATGAAATGACAAACGTCTACGAACTGGAGTATTCACAAGTATCGAGAGAAAGTGGTGACTAAATATTCTGAAATATAAAATAATTTCTCTTTAGAGGAGTCAACGGCGTAGTCCTGGCAGTAAATTAAAATTACCAGAAGAGCTCGGTCATAGAGAGAAATGTTATCGACGAGTATCAAAGAAATCTATTCGCTCAAAAACATCCGTGCGTGAAGCCTGTTATTGCACCCGGTGCTACAAAGATATTACATCTAAGACCAAAACAATTTGCCAAAGGTGATAATGATGATGATGATACTAATAATACCCTAAATCCTCTGGTTCCAGTTAGACCGCGAGTCCCTTATTGGAATTCGGGGAAAATTCGATCTTTGTAGTTAGTGTGCGGGTCTCTGTTATAAAGTGGGGCATCAAAACAAAGAGCCTTACATAAAAGCGACTTCTGGGTAATTCGAGACTTTCCCTAAACTGCACAGTCTTGCAAACTCTTTTCTGCAGATTTAGTATGCAGAAAATTGATAACTTTTTTCTGTATGAAGCTGCAAAATTTTTTCTGCAGCAAAAAAGGTGTCTGCAATTGATCAACAAAACTGGCTGCAGGCTAATTTGTAACTGCAAATCATCTGCAGAAATATGCAAATGTGCAGACTAATTTGCAGACATGATTTCTGCAGCCATTGGACTGCAAAGTATTTTTTCTGCATGTGTTTCTTGCAGAATTCTTCAGACCATTTTAACTGGGATGTCGAAAATTGGATTTTAAGTTTAAACTGCAAGTTTTGAAATTAATGAGAGAAAAATCTGGAGAAGCTGCAGCCAAAAAAAATGGAATCACACCTTCTAGTACAATTCAAAACGGGAATCAGCTGTAAATGATAATCACATAATGAAAAACGAAACCGACTTCCTGATAGAGTAGGAGCCAAAGTTATCGGTATAGAATTGGAAAATGACTCGTAATTTTTTGTTGCGATCAATTAATAAAGGGCGGGACTCTAATATTAAGGGAAACTACATTCTGCAAATGGTGCTCGCGTGCATTATCAGATTGTACGGTATAATTTTTGAGATTGACAAAATATTTTAAAATGTGTTTTATAGATGTCTTGATGATGATTGGGTCGAACCAAGATGTTATTGCAACAGCTTTTGTAGAGGTAATTTAATGAGCTACTGTACGTATCGTAATTTTTAATAACCTTATTGATTGTATATTCTAGTTCAACATTGGTATCAAGGCCACCAAAAGGAACATTATGATATAAGAAAACACTGTCCAACAGAATCGGACTGTAGTTTTCCCCCATCAGTTACAAAAACAAATTCTGATTAAAACTTGTAGTGCAATTTTAAAAATTAATCTGAATGTTAAGTTAGTTCCAAACTGTGTAAAGTGTGAAAAAGTTTGAAAGAAAACATCAGAAAATAAACAGTTTGAAAGCGATACACTTTGTGTATTACTGTAACAAAGAACAACAATGAGAATTACAACAAAAATTAACATCCGGCAATTATTCAATCCAATTCCACACAAGTGTTCGCCATTTAACTTAACATCATCAACAAAATTTGAAAGTATACATTAAACAAAAAAAATTCCTGCGAATCTACAAAACTTCGATCTGCAATGAGGTTTATTGTGTTGGGTGAGGAAAGAGACCAGAAGTCTACTAGTGATATGATAATGGGACTTGGTTGTGGACCAAATTTTGTTCTTAATCGGGTAGAACTTTTTGAAACAATGATAAAAGAGCAAGTATGTTTTTTAAGACGATTAGAAAATCTTATTTTCTAATCAATTCCAAATGGTTTGGTTTAGGGGGTTACTTTCTGGTTCAGGTTTTGGTTATCGTTTTGTTTCAACCCAGGCTGTGAAGATTTATCAGCAGTAAGTATCCATCGATTGATGATTCGATTCAATAAATTTTATTTTTACTGATCTAGGTTCAAAGACAATGGCCCGAAATGTGTGCATATGTCAACAGAGGAATACACAAATTCTTTTTATCTGGTATGCAGTTTTAAATCTCTTTAATAGTTTAATATAGTCTATAATGCTGACGTCTTGGTGTAGGTTCACATCAGGATACGTGTCGGTATTGTTTGGACATAATAAAACTGCTCAGTTTAGCTTCAGCTAGCATTACCAACAGACCCAGTCACTTGCTCGTAAAAAAAGCAATTCATAAGAAAAGGGAAAAAAATGTGGCTGTTAAAGTTGTGGTACAGTATCCCGCGGTGGAAAAAGTAAGGTGCCGACAAGTCGCATGTTGCTCGGGCATCGTATATAGTCATCATCTTGGTAAAAAAAAATTGTTGTTTGCAGCATTGACCAGAATACTCGCACTGTGAGCGGACAATACCATTTATGCACTTTACGTAAATATGGATAAGTGCTAAACTGTGACCGCTTAATAAATATCAGCCAATTCCAACATTATCAACATATGCTAAAGTAAATCACTTCTCTGAAATGAAGACTGGTCTAGAGAGTCTAGTCAAGCTGCTACTCACTGTAAGCGACATTTCTTTTGTCCACCCACAAAATACTCATCCTGGCTGTCAATCTTTGTTTTAAAAAATTGTTGCTACAGGCACTAACCAAAATAGACTCACCCAGGTCCTCTTACAAGTTAGATGAGTTTATTTTTCTTAGAGGCGCGCAGATTAGTTAGCTATTTTGACGTAAAGTGTAGAAGTAGTGTTGAGAGTTTTTCATCCTTATAAAAAATACTTTCCCTCATAGACGGAGTTAGTCTATTTTACAGACAGACAATGCTGCTCGCGACAATTTTGTTGACCACAATTGTATAGTTGTTGACAAAAAAAATCTTCAGTTCCGGTTACGAGAACTGACGTCATATTACCTTGAGTAGTTAAAGGATCCAAAGTTATGTAGCATATAGTGACATCATATACTCAATCAATCAATCAAGCATGTATGTATGTGATGTCAAAATATGTCATGTGACTTTTGATCCCTTAATTACCAAGGTAATCACGTCAGTTCTCATAACCGGAACTGAAGATTTTTTTGCCAACAACTCTACATGTTTCTTAACAAAGTATGCAGTCATAGCTCGTTAGATGCGCAGATCGCCTCTAATTTTTTCCACCAAGCTCTTACCAGTATGTAATTAACTACACTACATAATAATGTGAAATCTTAATTGAAAAACAGTTGCAAGAACTTATCATCAAGTGTCTCCAGATGTCTTATTCTTGTGCTCTTTGCTTAATCTTCTACGAATGGCTCGGAGCGAAGCACTTGGGCGAAGACAAAAGTTCCGACTACTGGACCGTACCCGAAAAGTATTTGAATCCAAATTTTAAACCAGGCCCCTTAGAGATATTTCTAGCCAACGAATGGAAGGATAAATTGGCATCCCTTCTTGGCATATCCTATTCCCAAGCTCCATGGTTAAGGAAATTAGTGAAGGAAAGAACAGAGCTGATGAGTAAACTGAAGGATGAAGTAGAGTTGGATTGTAATAATTTCTCGTTGGACACTGTCACGAAAATTGCAGTTTTGTTGAGCATAAGAAGAAACGAAAACAGACAATCGATACAAACCTGCGACGAATCACCAAATGGACAATGTTCGGATGTGAGTATAGAAATAAAAGAACAAAAAACTTCACATTTAATGATTTAAATATTGATTTAGAGTTCCGAAAAACTCGATAAAAAAAAATCTACACTTCACGTAAAACCAAAACAGAAAAAACTGAAGCGAAAAATAGATCTGATTCGTGCTTACGAATTGAAGACCAATTTTCGTGCGTGTGCGTTTTGTGGTTGTGAAATAAACTGTAAAGTAAAATTAGCCAAATGCAACAAGTATTCACACTGAATTATACCCAAAACCTAATGAATTACTGATGAATTTGAAATTTATCTCAACAGATGTTCAAACGAACGTTGGTTGGATCAAAGATATTATTGTAGCAATACGTGTAAAGGTGAGTTGATCTAGAAATCAGTTAACACCTTTTTTAGGATTATCATTTCTTAACGATATAGTTGAGCATTGGTTTCAAGAACATTACAAAGAACATTGCGATAATAAAAACCACAAGAAAGACGATTATTACGGTACGAATTCCTATGTTACTACATTACGTCAATCAAGGACTTAAAAAGTAATGAATACAAAATTAAATTATTTTACGCGTTTGTAATGTTATGTTTTATTTTTTCATTGCATTGTAAATTAACGATGCACTTTCAAGTAAAATAAACAAAGTGTTTTATGATTAAATTGCTAGTTAATTTTAACAGAACGGTACGCAATACTGTACATGTTGTTTTTATTTGGGTGGATGTTTTGGTGTGTTTGTGGTCCCATACTATTTTTAGAGAATGTGAATAACGCTGCGATGATTTGCAGTTATTGAGAAAAACATCATGCGGATATTGTATTATAACTTATAAGGGATTATCAAAGGTTATCCGATAACCTAGGTTATCAAGTCAGTAGCTTGAATAAATTTATTTATGTTTGTAATGGTTTTTTCTTGTATTTTCATCGTTCGTTTGATGTCGTATCAACATAAGATGGAAGATCTGCCTCAACATTATCAACAATCTTATTAAAAAGCAAGTCATGATGCACTTGAAAATCTAAGAAAAAAACGACTTCCAATGCTCAAAGGTTCAAAAATGGACTTTTCTCCCTCAGTGGAGTGGACTTCAACATTCCAAGTGCAGAAATCATTAATCTGTGTGAGGTCTTAATGATGTAAACTTGCTTTTGCTTTGATACAGGTTTTACTGTATAATAAAACAATTAAATAATTCGAATTTCTTAAGCTAAAAGATTTTGTATAGATTTTGTATAGATTTTGAAAAATTTTAGAGAATGTTTTTTACAAATTTGTCGTTAAAGATTGGGATTTTCATGGATTTTTGGACCCTCGCCGAGATTTTCGTGAATGTCGGACCCCCTCCTCCCCCTAGAAATAATTCAAACGAAATTGTAAAAATTATTGCATCATTATATTTTTTCATCCCTGATAACTCCAATCTACATACCAGCGCCAGTGAAAAAATCTCCCAAGTTCTGTGATATCTCGATGTCATTATCAGATGAAGGCAATGGTCATTGACTGCTTTATAAACAAAAGTCGAAGACCAGAAACCCCACACACTGTCACGGCACATCATCAGTCTCAACTTTCAAACAAGACATTCTAACATGAGCTCTAACAAAGTTAAACAGTTAATTCATCAAACGTTTACTGATCCAATTGAACCTGCTCACGAAAAAGGTAACTATACAGTAAAACTGAAGCTGGAGCTGTAGGATACCAAGAGTCCATGGTTCGAAGCTTTTGTTATTCTAGATACAAACTTTCACATCAGCCTGTACTTTCATTTCATTCCAAAGGTTGAACAAAGAGAGACCCAATTATAATAATTACAGTGTGATAATCTGTGAATTGAGTTTTGCGGAGAAGTTTATTTCATTAATTATAATATAAATTTATTGAATTTGTAAAATAATTTTTTTTTTTAATCAGGTCCAGATTATGTCATTCCAACAGAAGAAATTAGAACATGGTTACCAAATGGCGCCACAAAAATAGCTTTCAATCCGGATACTTGTGATAGGAAACCAGAGTCTATAGTCACATTCTTCCGTAAGACACTGGAAAAATTTCCAGATCATGATGCATTGAAGGTTAAAAGAAATGGAGAATGGCAAACTTTGACTTACAAACAGTATTGGGATCAAGTGAGAACAGTTGCTAAAGGATTTATTAAGGTAACTACATGAAATTCGCCTTAAATAGGGAGGTTAGCACTGATGCTTTCCCTCATGGCAAGCCTCCTCGCGCATGTGCAGATAAAAAAAAATAGGAAAGTTGAGGACAGAGCAGATAATGTATGTTGCAATAGGGGCATTTGGATCATTTACTTTTTAACCAATAATTAAAAAATGAAATAAAACATAATAAAGTAAAATAAAAATAAATAATAGAATAAAAAATTGAAAACAAACTAAAAGTATCAAGCTCAAAACTTGAATCTCTAAAGTTTTGCCATATTTTTTAAGTGGCAATATACTACTTTATCCTGTCCTCCGTGCCTTCGTTTTTGTATATGCTCAGATAAATTTGCCATGCAGGAAAACACCAGTGCGAACCTATTGAAGAATCTTTAATTTTAATATAACTCCGTAAATAACATTTTTATTTTTGTAGATTGGACTTTTACCATTTCATGGGGTCGGTATTCTGGGTTGCAATGCACCCGAATGGCTCATTTCTCATCTTGCTGCTGGATTTTCAGGGTAACTATAACCCAACAATTTAATTCTTAACCTCAATTTATTAATCAAATATGATCTTCTGTAGGGGTTTTGCTGCTGGGATATATACTTCCAATTCGGCAGAAGCTTGTTATCACATATTAAATGATTGCGATGCTAACATAGTTGTTGTAGATAATAATGTATCAGCTGAAAAAATTCTCAAAAATCGTGAGAGACTACCAAACCTTAGAGCCATTGTCCAATACATGGGCGCACCGCAACATCCAGATGTCTTTTCAGTAAGATAAAACTATCCATTGATTTGAAGTGTATACAGTACGTATGTGGTAAATAGATAAATTCTATCTTCAACAGTGGGACGATGTCATACAAATTGGCCAGTCTGTTGCTGATGACGTTTTGGAAAAACGTATCAAAGGTTTAGCTGTAAACCAGTGTTACACATTGATATATACAGTAAGAATGTAATCAAGCTACGGTATTTGACGCACAATGTTATACATAATGTTTTTTTTTTCAGTCTGGAACTACTGGGAACTCTAAGGGAGTAATGTTGTCACACGATACTGTAATTTAATTAAGTATTCTCTTTACAAACAAAGGATAATTAATTTGACTAAAAATTTCAGGTCATATTTAATGCCACAATAATTTGTGATAAAGTGCAGGCAACCGATGGAGAAGGTTCTTGCGTTTCTTTTTTACCATTAAGCCACATTGGAGGATTGGTAATTTAAACTCCCTACTACAAAACGTTAAATGCTTACTAACTGTTATTTCTTTTTTTTTTAGTTTATGGATTTGTTCGTTTCGATATACAGGGCTGCAACAGTTTATTTTGCACCTGCTGATGCATTAAAAGTAAAATAATTATTTTTTCTACCTTGAAATCTTCATCACCCTGTCTTTATCTTTGTCTTCCATAAGGGCAGTATCGTTACAACGCTAGTTGAAGTGAAACCAGTTGGGTTTATTGCAGTTCCTAGAGTATTTGAAAAAATTTATGAAAGAATGATGGTAGAAGAACTCAATATGAATTTCATTCAGCGCACTTTGTATTTCTGGGCCAGAAATCAGGCTGCCAATTACCAATTATTGGGTAAAATGAAGTAAGTTAAACTTACTCTGTATCGTGCTGCTACAAACAACAGTAGCTGCGCTGAAATATTAAAACAAAGTTGAGTTTTAATTGAGTTTTGAATTTTAGACGTCACCTATTCTTATTAAAATAGATTTAAAACTTTGTTTAATATTTGAAGGCAACTACGGTACTATTTAGGACTACTAAAAGTTTTGTTAACAGCAAATGTATTTAATAATTCGAAACGATCAGGAGAAATACCCTAACTTATACCAGAAGTGCTTATACACACATTTTAACCACTTTTCTACATAACCTGCCCACTTTGAGAAACATTAGTGTTCACTAAATCAGTTTTGTACATCTTTAAAAAAATGGCGGATCTTCTATAACTTAAAAGTTATTGAAACGATAACTTGACATCACATGACATCACTGTAAAATATACCTCTTTTGTCTTGATTATCTATCTCTGTGTAAGCCGCATTTTGCCAGACCTGAGTATTCAGCCCATAAGTGGAGGTTTTGCATTACTTACTTCAGGTATATAGAAAACTTCTCCCACAATGTGAACCGCAGGTTTCAGACTGTTGATAGACATTTAGAAATGGTTGTAAGTTTCTGAAATAGTGGTTTAAGTGTGAGCATTAGTGAATTCTTACGTTTGTGCAAGAGACTTTATCCTCTTGCGACTCGAGAGTCCAGGTCCACCATCAAACGGATGTCAATATTCATTTACCCAATTTCTTCGCACTCTTTCGTGGGGTGGTCAGAAAAACTGGGACGTGAGTGGCAACGTCGATAAAACAAAACCAGAAATACCACAAATTTATTTCCCTACAAACTACATGATATAATTAAAATTTTTTTAAGGGTTTCGAATTATTAAAAATCAGTGCTTTAAATTGTAATATGATTTTCACACGCAAAAATTTGTGATACAAGATGAAAACATCAATACCTAATCAATTTCAAAATTCATATTTTCCAGATATGAACAAAAATCCATTTTATTCACATTGGCAAATAAATTTATTTTGGAAAAAATAAGAAAAAGGATCGGATTAGACCGTGCAAAACATTTCGGCACAGCTTCAGCCCCAATTGCAAAAGAAGTACTTCAATTTTTCAAGGAATTGGACATCAATATCATTCAAGGATACGGTTTAAGTGAATCTTGTGGTACGTAAGTTTTATAAACGAAAAACGTAGCAAATGTATGTTACTATCACAATTCGCATTGCAGGCATTCACATTGCAAGTGACAAAGATGATGACAAATTAGGAACGGTCGGAAATGTCACAGACATTCCAGCTTGTGAAGTTAAAATTAATAATCCAGATAACGAGGGTTGTGGCGAAGTAATAAATTAGTTTTTCTTTTACAACATACGTAAATCAAAACTTAATTATCATGTACTGTATATGCATAGGTGTTATTACGTGGAAGAAATATTTGCATGGGCTACTTGAAGCTCAAAGATAAAACCATTGAGACCATTGACGACGAGCGCTGGCTTTATTCAGGAGACATTGGAAAAATTGACGAATCTAATTCATTAAGAATAACGGGCAGAATTAAAGGTGAGCAAAAACACATTTAATAAGTTAATATATAATTAAATATTTTTTTTCAGAATTGATTATTACTTCTGGAGGTGAAAATGTTCCACCGTTAATAATTGAGGACGAAATTAAAAAGAATTTACCAATCGTAAGCAATTGCATTCTAATTGGAGATCAGAGAAAATATCTTACCATGCTAATAACACTTCAGGTGACAAATGGCTGCAAGTCTCACTTGAAATACAGTTAATCAATCTTAATTTATTTCATTAGACTGAATTTGATATGAAAACTCTATTGCCAACTGACCAGCTAAGCATTCCTGCTCTAAATTGGTGTAAAGAAGTAGGCAGTTCTTCCACAACAGTTTCATCAATTATTCAAGAAAATGACAAACAAATCATGACAGCCATACAAAATGTTATTGACAGATACAATAAAGAAAAATCTATTTCCAATGCTCAGAGAGTTCAAAAATGGACCATTCTGCCTACTGATTTCAGCATCCCAGGTGGAGAACTAGGTATTATATACTGATGGTAAAGATGAAGAGTTTTTATATGGTATTGATACATTCTCTTTTGATACTTCCTAAGGTCCAACAGCTAAACTGAGACGACCATTTATTGCACAAAAATATTCAAAAGAAATTGAGAAAATGTATTAATGTGTAACTGTAATAAAATTTTTATAACTGAAATTCCAAAACGGAGATTACGTACATCGTCCAATAAAATGGGAAAAACGAAAGGTTTGACGCTGTGAGGAGAAAATGTTTTGTTTTTCCAGTGTTTTTGTTATAATCAAATACAATTTATGCAGGAAGTGTTAAAAGCAGTGTCTGTTATGCTAACACAGGATGTGAGGGGAAACAGGACGCTCGACAGAATGTGTGGGAGTTGGGGGCAAAGATATAACAGAGAGCTTGATATCCTGTTTATTCACTTGAGCATAATCACTCGAAGTGTGAACACACAGAGGATTGTTATTATAAGTGTTTATTAATCAACGTTTTTCACGATTGAGCCGAATTTTCTTCAAACAAAGACGTGTTTTTTCTCACTGAAACCAACAGATGCCACTGCAATTCTGTGAATTGTGCACCTTTTTGGGTAGGTCAAGTCTATGCGAAACATAGTGGCACCAGCATATATCATTTTTGGGACTTTTATCATGAGTACAATTCCGGGCCAATCAGATTTTGACCTGAGATTACAATCTGTATAAAATATCCCAACATACAGGGTGAGTCAAAAGTCTGTTTCCCTCAAAATAATTCTAAACATATAAGAGTTATCAATAAAACAATGATGGGGTCAAATAGGAAGTTGGGGGTGCTCAATCTAATGGTGTCCTCAAATTTGACCTTGGAGGTCATCTTCAAGGTCATCCATATTTTATTTCGAGAACCATGAGAGATAGAAGAAAAAAGTCAATTGGAAAGTTGTAGAGCACCTCAAACTATGCC
>JAQFZO010002234.1:0-12713 GCA_034695885.1 Geophilus flavus
GGTTTTAGCTATTAAACAGGAAGTGTTTAACTTGAATCATGTTTTACAGCTGTCATCTGGCAGCCATTTTTTCCTCATCATGGAGCGCTCCATAAAGCGATTGCACACCATATTTTGTCACGACCCCCTTCGAGAGTCAGATCAATATTTTTTTAAATTCTGTTTTATTTTAATTTTCCATAGAACTCTAGAGCCTCGAGTGATTGCTCACATAATTTCGTCATGTATCGAGTAAACCGCAAACTGGAAACAATCAAACTTTTTTATGACATAACTTACAATCATGAAACCACGTTTTTGCACGATGTAAGTACGTGGAATATAAAGTTGGCATATTTGTTGGTCATGCCATCTGCTGATTCGAGATGTGAGCAACTACTCACGAAATTGTATCACAATACCCACCAAACTGAGCTTAGGGTGTTCCTGCTGATGCATGGTACGTCCACTCACGAGTCGGAGTGATTCTAAAATCTAAATCACAATAAAACTGACACGGTTCGGAATTATTAGAAAATTCACAAAAATTCCATGTTTTTGTTAAAGTTTTTTTTTTTTTAATTTTCGTAATTTTTTTTTAAATCACAAAGGTGCAAAAAATTACATCGAGGAATTCAAAGAAGTATTTTTAATAATTTTTTTTTTTTGCGGTTTCATCCAGAGACGACAACAATTTGAAAGAGTCACTTTCGAGTCCATTCTCAAAGTTAACTTGAACAAAATATGGTAAATGAAAATGAAACACACACACGAAAACACGCAGTTACAAACGCTTTGGTTGCTCCTCATATCACAGACGACGAATAGAGTAAAAGGAAAAAAAAAGCCAAGATGGACGAAGAGAAACAAGGCACGAGCTCCAACTCACACGTCCATCGGAAAATCCTTTACCGATTATGAGGTTGGGGGCTGTCGGTACGAAGTCCTTTTTTGACTAGTAAGTTGCGCAGTTTATTTAGATTATTGTTGGTGATGGCGTCTTCCGGTTTCAGCCTCAAAGCCTCTAGATAACTCGCTTCGGCCTCCAACAGTTTACCGTTGACGTGCAACATGGCCCCTAGGTTCATGTGACTGGTAGCTTCCTGAAATACGTACAAGTAAACTCGATTCAGATGAATTGCTTTCAAAGTTAGTTTTAGTCTATACTAATTAAGAGTTAATTGGAATTAAGAGAGAAATCGTGCGAGATAAATGTTTATAATTTCTGAATGATTGAGAACAAAAGTCAATCGACTCGGCCTACATTCACCATTAAAATCGTCCCATTTGTTAGTTTGCTAGCAAGATCATGCCACAATAGTTGTCTATTGACTGCTAACAAGTAAGCCACAAAGTCTAGTCTATACATATAAGAAAATTAAATTTTTTTTAAGTCCGACCCCATATTAAGTTTTCTCAAAACCCAGTCAGTACTTGGAAAGTATATGGCGAAAAAAAACTTTGATTGTCTCCCATTGGCTGCAACTGCAATTCTTTCTTAAAAGAATTTTCGGGGACGTAAAATGAATTCGATTCGATTCGATTCGACTGACAGGAAAAAATAGATTCTGGTCTTTTGAATACGGTATTTGATTATTATTCTGACAAATCGTCTTAATAGAATGAATAAATTTTAACAAGTGTAGACTGCGCTTTAGCATACCATACACATCAGTACGGTACCTACGTACTGGTAATAAAATTTCTGTGATGAAAAACCGAGCTGGCTGGCTTCACGCCTTGACCTCATATGTACTGTAGGTATTGCTCGTAATGAATTTTCCTCATTTACAGTATATCCTTCACAGATACGGTATGCTATCAAGTTGAATTTTTCCTTTGGAGACCTTGTCAGTGATGAATGAATTTGGTCTGTTACGCTGTTAGTAATTTTTTATCTTGCCAGTAATTCAAGCCCTTGCCTTGGAGATTCAATTCCATTTTAGCGGCTCATTCCGTGAAATTAAAAAAATGTGAGATCGACCACATTTCGGGTGCAATTTGCAAGGAACCAGTTTTGTCATAAACACTGAAATATAATTCGATGATTCATCTTGTTTGTTTGCTATTTGTAAAAACACTAGCCAAACTAATCAAACTAGGATAATACGTAGTATTCCAATTAATAGTAATCGTTGGCAGCCATTGCCAACAAAATCTCGGTCAACTCACATGAGGTCTTATTCTAACTGCATTTTGATAATACTTCTCGGCTTCTTCATTGTGACCAGCTTGTCGTAAAGTATTGGCAGCATTAAACACAATTTCATATTCATCTGGTGCCAACTGAGCTGCTCTCACATAGTATTCAGCAGCCTCTACATGCCGATCAATTTCCGCCAAAAACTGACCTGAGAGCAATATAAATCCAAATTACAATCTTAAAACACCACAGACAGTATTTCATAAACCTACCATAATGTAGAAATACACTGGAATCGTTCGGTGCAATATGTTTAGCCCTCGTAAACCATTTCTCCGCTTCTTTGGTCCTGTTCTGTCTTGCCAGCATTTTTCCGTACGTTAAATGAGCTGGAATGTGATCCGGTTTTACCGTTAATGCCGCTTTATACCACTGTTCTGCTTCCTCGTATTTTTCTAATTTAAAATAAGCCTCACCTACAAAAAAATTAAAGTATTTTCTTTAAAACCAACTGTCTTAACTCAACTCGGTCAATCAATATTTTTCCACTCACCCAACATGTTATACAGTGACTGCGGCTGATAGTACGATGGCATCTTTAATGTTGCCTCTTTGTAAACATCGATTGCAACCTCGTATTTACCGTCATCGGCAAACAACCTGCCCAGATTAAATAGAGCAGAAATTTTGGTAATTTCGTGTGTACGTGGGTCCTTCAATCCTGTGCCATCCAATAGCGAGCAATGCCGGTACACCTGGGAGAAATTGAATTTTTATTTTATTTTATGTGTTTTTAAATTTTATTTTATTTGTGTTTGAAGACATGAAGAGTAAATTAAACTCGACTTACTTCTGCAGCTTCTTCTTTTCGATTGAGAATTCCCAGAACTAATCCCAGATTTAAATGCGCCACTAAAAATAAAAGTCAAAAGGTCGTACATTTTGATATTTAAAACACATGGAAAGAAGAAATAATTTTAATGTGTTTAGTAGTTCCGTAAACTGGGGTGATTTTGAACAGTTTTCACCTATTTTTTGAACATTTTTCGTTATAACTATTAGTAGCGCGCATAAAATTTTACGTAGATGTCACCTATTCTCATTAAAATCCATTTTAATGAGAGTAAGTGCTGTTTAAACTTCAAAACTAAACTTTTGTTTTAATTTTAGAATGTAGCTAGTGTCTGAGTGACTTCTATTTCATCTTTATTAAATTACAGCATTTACAATTTTGTAAATTTGTAGTTTAGTTTAATTAAATTACTTACTGGCCATCCGGGGCCTGAATTGGATTGCCAAGCGGTAGCTTTGTAAAGCTTCATCATACCGTTTTTGTTCTTGTAAAAGAATACCTCTGGAAAAATTAATTTTGAAATTAATTACCATATCTTTTTTTAATTTAATTTCATATCTATTATCACACTTACAAATTATAATGCACATCTGCCATGTTGCTTCTGTAACTAAGTGCTTTCTTATACGCCCATTCTGCCTCTTCCTTTTTACCCTGTGAGCTGAGGATATTGGCCAAGTTACCATAGGCTGATAATAAAAAATAAAATTGCTCAATTTAAGTACAGTATTCAATTTGAAACAAAATTAAATCGTCTGTTTCCTATCAATGAAAGTTTAATGAAATTGGATTCAAGTGTGTAATGGTTATGGTTGATCGTGCAGGGAATGCCGTACCAATTACTGTTAATTCTTGAATTGAAGTAATTTTGTGAGTTTAAATGGATAACTAGAAAAATAAAGTTGCAATCTATCTACCCACAAGACATTAAAGTCGATAAAGCGCATTAAACTAATGACTCTAAATTAGATAATGGTGTTTGGTAAGTCAGTGAAATAATGAATCAAAATTGTGAAATCAAGTCTTTCCTGCATACCACTGTGAGGAATTTCTCCCAGTAGCAGATAACTGAACCTTTTAAAATTTAAATGAAAAAATAAATTATCTTTTTAATCAGATAAAATTCTTTTTTCATTCTTTTCTAGGTAATTTGATGGTCAAGATGATTATTTGTGTCCCATATACAAGTGACAAGCTATTAAGCCATTTTCATGCAACAAAAATGATGGTGATGGATACAACAATTTCAAATCAGCAATTAATATTATATAAATTAAAGCTATGAAGTTAATCAAGTGCTTCATTGCTGTTTCTATTGGTAGCAAACATTTAGTGTTTGTGCAGACCACAAGTACCTATAGGTAATAAATGTGGTTTGCAATCCACAGATGGTTAATCAATTCATACTCATACATGCATAATATTTCATTTAAAGAGCTTTGTGTACAGTATGCAGGTTATTGAACACTAATCATTTGTTTGCATCATACTTTTATGTGGTTAGATTAGATGAATTTCCAGATTATCTAATTATGGACCAATATTTAACACCAGTACAAGGCACAAACTGGAAAATCAAAGTGTCACCAGTGTGGAAATCTATTCTTATTCTTATCCTTATCATGATCATGATAGGAAATTGATTTTTTCTTTCATAGAAATTATTATTCTGGATGCAAAAACAAAACTTCTCAATTTTTTAAATCAATTAAGCATTGTGTTTAATTGAATTAATGTAGTAATAGACCCTGAAAAGGTTCAAAACAACCCACCAATGAAAAGTCTGCAAATAATCTGCAAAAAAATTGACTTCAAAAATTATGCAATTGTGGGTTGACCTGGTATTACAGTACAATAATAAAGAATAAAGTTCTTTAAAAAAAACTTGCTTACATGCTTAATTTGCTGTGTAATTATTTGTATCATGAATATACTGTATTGTACAAAATTTGTGCATTTGGAATTTACTATTTTACACAATTCTGCAAAATTTGTGCATAGACTTGCAGAGAAGCTCTGCGCTGAGTTTTTGCAGCTGTGCATTCTGCAGAATGTGCAGGATTCTGCAGAGCTATCTTTATAAGAAAAGTCAACATTTGGCATTTAATCCCATCACTATGAACCCAATCCTAAAAAAATACTCAAAATTCAAATCACCTTTTGGAGGATTAATAGAAATCCCCGATCGATAAAGATTTTCTTCCGTCTTCCAATCCACATTCCTCCTCAACGTCCTCAAACACATAATTACAATAACAAATCCTACAACACTCAAAAACAGTTTCTTCCTTATCACAGTTTGATGAAGATGACGAACACCCAAAGCGACCAACAAGTAAAACCCCATACTGGGGATGTAAAGAACACGTTCAGCAATCACGAAGCCAACATAGAAGAATAAATTAGTTGCCGGTACAAAAGGAAAGACTAAAATAGCCAAAGCCACCATCAAAGTGTCCGTATGTCCCTTGGAACAGGAGTCGCTCAAAGATGACAAAACTTCACCACGATGATGATTGTTATTGTTGGTCATGGTCACGCCATTGTACCGATGACTCTTTCGCTTGGTCACTCTGCAATAATCTTCTTTTAAATTTACACATCCGTTGGTTGTTGGTGATGAATGTTCTCTGGAGATATTTACTCCTTTTAAACTGTAGTGGATCATTTTTCCTAGACCACAGTAAAAGAGAAGTGAAAAGAGATTGCGGGGATCCAGAATGGAAATGATTAGAGGAATTGCTTCCATGGACCAATCGAAGCTCAACCATTGAGGGCATAGGAGGAGGAAGAAATTGAATGCTGGTAAGTATAGAAAACTAAGTGTTCTTGTTAGGCAACTGTCGCTGTCTGATGCCGGGTTGTCGGCGGGTGCGAAGTCTGGTGGACGGCTGCCCATGAAGTGGATCCGGATGCTTAGCAGAAGGATGAAACTCGCTCCAAGGGCTGTTAGGCCTTCTAGTAGTCCACGGTATTTTTTCTGGAAGAAAATTTGAAATTTTAGTTGTTTTTTAAAAGATTGATTTGGAAGATCTAACAAGTAAGTTTTATCTGGTATAAAAAAATTGAAGATTATTTGCAGAAAATCTATTAATCTACAGTGTTTTGGCCACTTTTGAAGATATTCTGCAGTTCTGCAGATGATTGTGTTGCAGTTTTTGAAGATAATGTGTCTTCAAACAAGAAAAAAACTGAAGGGTGTCGACAGGAGTTAGTGTGGTCGGATTGGACGGAAAAAGCTGGATATGTGGTTTTGGTTGCAGTTGACAACTTGCCACTGTTGGAATGGGGTTTGGTCTGTGTCAAGGCAATTTATGTTGAAGTATTTACTATTTAATTTTGTTTTGTAATTGTTCCAGCATTTATTTCCTTATTTGTATAACTTTAAGAGATGCCTTCTTTAGTTTAAGAGGCATCAATTACTCTGTTATGGTTTCATTTAAATTACTTCTGTTTGTATTTATCGCTACCTAGTGATTGTTTTAAAAATAAAGCCCACTCTAAACTTCAAAACCGACATGGCAGCAATCACCTCTATACTTTGTCATAAAAGTACAGACTATGCAAGAGCAGTTTATAAGGGGCGAGATGGTTTAGCCAGTTATGACTGCTTTGGAATGGACACTTTAGTCAATTCTGCCCTATATAGACAGAGGTTACACCATCTGGAGGTCTATGATTTGCCTGGGGCAGAGGATGTCATGGATTAATTAGGGTTTTATAAAGAGTTTATTGCTGCATTGGGTTGTTAATTGATTAATTATTATTACTTGCTGGTATTAAAAATGTATAGATTTTTAAAGATTTTTATCTGTAGTTGGTCTAAAACTTGCAGAAATCTGCAAATTTTTTTTAAACCAGGATAGTTTAAGAGTGCCTGCAGCTATATATTTTGTCTTTGTTTAGTTCTTAAGTTCATTCATTGTATATGGTTAGATTTGCATGAAAATGGCAATTCAGAAAACTACTACACCTATAATCAAAGCTCTTTGAGCAATTGCTACCTCTGGAAATGAGTAGGAAGGTAGTATTATTCACTGGTTTTACTAAGAAGTTGTTACTCAACTCTTGGATTTACCCATGTGTCACTCAAACAAAATTACAAGGAGCTGCACTATGTAGTCATTTAGTCATTTTTTTTGTATCATGGTCTCATAAAGATATAGTATACAGTATGTTAGTGGAATTTATTAAAAATTTAATTGACAGTATTACTTTCCCAAGTGGAAACTTTCTACCATAGAAACCACTTATAATGAAATTATTCCACATTTGGTCCCACTTACTGTTTTTTCTCAAGCCTGTACCACAACCTAATAACTTGGACAAATAGCTAATTGCTCTGTACAAAGCATGTGCAATCTGCAACCCCCAGCTGGCAATTTGGTTTTATCAGTCACATGAGAATTGTTTTAAGTGACAATTACTGCACAATAACACAAAATAACACAGAATTTATGGCAAAATAAAAAACAAGTTTCTTCAAAAAGTTACACAAACTTTAAAGTTTCTAAAAAAAATTGAAATTTTAAGCTTACTTGTTTTGAAAAATTAAATTACTTGTAAAATTTTCGTATCTGCAATATAATTACTTGGCCTGTAAAGCACAACTGTCAACTTTCTTCACTTAATCCTTTTTAACACTTAAAGCAGCAACAAATATTACAAGGTGACATATGAGTGTACACACAGAGTGCCCCATCTGGGATGGAAATGGCCACTGAGCTAGTTTCACACCATCTGAGATGGAAATAGCCTCAGTCCTTTTTCTTTCATGAAGAAACTAAATTTAAATCCGTCTCTACAATCCCCTGATTCACTCCAAAATAAATGACAGTTGTTGGAATTAGATCATTGCAAAATCATCTTTCTATGTTTCAAACAACAACATACCAAATATATTTTCCAGCAATTCATGGATCAATACAAACAAAGGAACTTCATATACAATTATTGCTAATAACCTTGCTGATGTATACACAAATAACTGAACATGACAACATCAATATAATTTCATTTATTCCTTTCATTCCATGAATTTCATCAATTTGGTATTGATATTCTGTACTGTATTGTATGACAATTGAACATTTGATCCAGTTTTCAGTGAATCAAACCAAAACCTCAGCTTGAATTCCAAATGAACCACGTAAGTAGCCTCAGCTAACCAAGGGAGCAATCTATTTTATTTCTTCACCTTAAAGATGCATCAACATTCCCATTAGTGTACCACCAACGCCTTTATTATCATAGCACTTGATTTAAATGTTGTACAAATATTTCATATCTTTTCCTACACTATAAAGTCATTTTTGTGTAAAATATATGCAAAAATAACTAAAAGGAATGTTTTCTATATGCAAATTGTAGACAATAGTTCATTAAGGTGAAGACTGGATTGCATTGGATCAATATAAAAGAAAATAATTTTTTAAAGCTGTTGAAAAATTCTAGTAGAAATAGAAATTGATTCCGAGTCTTGACAGGAATTTATTTCTCTGTTTGCTCCTGTCTTTCTTCTTTGCCACATGTCAAAAATTGTTTTGATATAAAAATTTTAAAAAATGTATTTGATTGGTTTTTGGTTCTTGTTATAAAGATTTCTGTCTGCACACAAGTCAACGAACTGTTAGGAAAATATTTTGAAAGTTTTGAGGGAAAATGAGAGGAAAATTTTTGACTGGAGATGGAGAGTAAAGAGAAAGACTTCAAAGGGTTCTGATGTTTATTTTGCTCATTAGGAATTCCGAAAGTTCGGATAATTAGTGCAGATTTGATTTTTAAATGTTCGAAATTTATGTGAGAGAAGGCAAAATTGTCTTTATGGTGAGGGAAAGCAGTGACTCATGGCCAAACGTCAATACGAAGTTGGAGGTTTGTTTTCTGTAATTAATATACACTCTTAGTCTTGACTAAATAAAGTCTCTTTGACATTCTGGTTTATCCGACATGCCCAGTTTGACGTGCAAAATAAAGGTGCATCAAATACCAAGGTAGCAATAAACGCTGCTAGTGACCATAAATTATAGCTCACATTTATTGGAAAGTCGAAAATAAACTCGGTTTTTAAGAACTTGACACCTGGTGCACTCTGGTTTCTTATTAGAACCAGAATAATACGTGAAAATACGTGGATGGATTGATTCATTCAGGCATCCAAAGTTTGTTTTTCAAGGAATTTCTGTATCTAGATTGAATTATTCAGCATTTTGATTCGTCCGACCACTTGTCGATTCCATTTAGATGGAATAAGACTCGGAGCAAATGGGTGCTTATGCTTACGCCTGCGCTTACATCGCGCGTGATCTTCGAGCTTGGTTTTGAGGCGTAATTTCTCGATCCAACATCTGTTTGATTTATAAGAGCCACGCATGCGCACTGTTCAAAAAAAAAGATGGAGGTCCCCAGCACCCATCTGACAGTAGCACAACGCAAGCGCCCCTATGCTCTGAGCCTCAGAGGTCCAATTTGGGACTCTGCTACTAGCCTTTTAGTATGTTACCAGTGATTATTTGGTAACGGATGGGCCGGCATGTTGAGAGTGCACTTGACATTCTCTTGACTTCAGATTACTTTACTGGTAAATTGTTTACATTCCATTAGTTTCTGGTGGGGCCTTGATTCTTAGCATATTTTCATTACATTTAACCCTAAATATGGTCTATAAGAAATGCAAATGTCAAGTGTCAGTGGTGTCAACTGTAAACAACAGTCCACTGCATCATTTAATTTGCATTAATATTTAGTTAATTATTTAATTAATTTCGTAGACTTTCGTAGACTTTCGAGACTTGGGACTTGTATTGCTGAATTATTATTTCATACAGTGCATGATTTCGATCATCAGACAAGACTTTGAAACCAAGGATGCCCGAAATTCAGCAGTGCCTTTATTGCAGTACCAAAATTCAAACTTAAGCATGCACTCAGTATACACAGTAGAAGTTTCCTTTATTAAATCTTTAACATACTTAGCAAAACTCACCCGTGTTAACACCCATCCGACATGCGCCAACGGAACTCTGGAGTGCACCAACACATCATAAACCGCACACACCGCCAACACCGTGATACCGTGCTCTTTGGTCAACAAACTAAAAGTACAGCAACAAATCGAACCACACAAACTCAACCATCGCCGACCTCGTTTCTCCTCCCCACCATCCCTCAGGTGACAATATCGCACGTAAGCCGCAAACGAGAGGAGAAAAAACAAACACGCTCCGACGTCCGCACGTCCGACGACCCCGGCCACAGCCTCGGTGTGGACGGGATGCGAGGCGAAGAGCAAACCGGCCACGAGAGTCGACAAATGGCACCCGCCGAGGAACGTCCGGGCCATGCGGGTGAAGATGCCCGTGACGACGGCATGGAGAATCACGTTGACGACGTGGTAACCGGAGGCGTCCAGTTCCCCGAATTCATAGTTCAGCCGGAAACTGAGGACGCACAGGGGTCTGTAGGACTTGTGGGAACCCGAGTGGGTAAGGGGAGTGCCCCAGAAGTCGTTGTAGAAGAGGTTGGTCAGTGGAGTCGATGGAAGAAGGTCGGCGTTGGTCTTGATGGCTCGGCTGAAATAGAGAGATGATTTTAAATTTAGAATTTGATTAAATTTAGGGTTAATGTTTTGAAATTTAATTTAGGGTATTCAGGTTCAGGTTTATAGTTGAATCCAATTTCATCATTGGAAGTGGAACAATAGAATGAAAATACAAATTAAACTGGGAAAAATGAAAGTCGATGTCGAATCGAAATTGCTTGTCTCGACAATAAAATCTTTATTTGCTCTGACTTTCCACTTTGTAAACAAGCTATATATAATTCACCCAAAGTACACTTGGTAAAGAAAAGTAATTGGAATGGGGAATGAAAAACACGGTACCATAAAATAAAAAACTGTAACAATTCTAATCAATTCTAATTCTTGGGTTTATCATTTGGTCAGTGAACAGTAACCAAGAAATGGAAGGGGTGAGGTAAATATCTATCCCCCTCACAGAGACGTCAATATTGCATCTGAAGTGTCACCCACGTCTTTTTGACGTCATATTTATATCGGGACGTAAAAAAAGACGTACGGTACTAACGTCATTTTAGGACGTGTCAGTGTTGGACGTTTTCTGGACGTCATTTTCAGTCGGACCGGTTCATACAAAAAACGATGTTTAGAGATCGTTCAACACTGACACGTCAAAAAAATGACGTTAATGCGACTTTATTTTAATATCCTGACATAAATATAAAGTCAAGGTGTGTGTGACACTTCATTAATTAGTATGACGTCTTCTGGACGTCCATCCCATACACGTTAATGTTTTACGTCTCTTGAGACATGCTTGTGAGCATTGGGATATAAATAAATAAAATAAAACCGAATAAAATGTTCATTTTCATTGGCCGGAGACTCAGGTTCATCCATGCCGCACCTGGTGCGCCAAAACCGGCTGACAGTTCAATCTGACATCCGTCCCTAATTGCATGGAACTCAACCTCAACCAATGCCGCACTCTTCATTCAAAACGCGGCATAAGTTTCCCCACATTTCAAAAAATCAAGAAAATACCATTTTTCCAATCCTCAAGGCCCTATCCAACTATTTATTTTAAAAATTATTAAAAGTCAACGTCTGAAAACAAACTACTGTAATTTTACCTTCAAAAATAGCACGAATAAGGCCTAAACATATCCGGGAACTGATATCTACACATATTCTTTCACTCGGGGCCCATTCCTTTTCAGTTCCCTTCCCTTCCCTCGATACTATGAACTAATTATACCGATAGGGCCACAAAATGACCTAACTCCAGTCGCGTGCTGAGCTAACCCGACAGGACACGCCATGGGGGACTCGGGGAAACGGACATACCTGTCATCGTAGGCGAAATCAGCCGTGAAGGTGTTGCAGTAAAGCAGAAACGCGAGCGCCGTCGAGGCCCAAACAGCCCCATCCATGATGGCATGGCGAGTGCACGAGTCCGTGCAACGAAATGAAAGATACGGAGCCTCCAATCGAGACGGGGAGTCGCTCGACCCTGTGAGTCGGGATTTCGGGTGCCAATTTCCACCTGACGAGGGCAGCAGTTGATGTCTGACCAATGAGACGAGACGTCGGCGCTTACAAATTAAAGCCGCCGGACCACTCCACCCTCTGCCGCGGGGTGAGGCCAGTAGAAGACCCTCGCCTTCGCCCCCCTTTCCCTCCACGCACTCACACTATCCCCCCTCTCCTCCCCCAACCACTATCTTTTGTGTCTTCGTGCATCCAATCACGTGACCTTGCGATCGATCGCTGTTGCTCGAGCAACCGATCGACGCAGCTTCCGGAATCGTGGGAGGCTTCTGGTGTTGGCGATGCCTCCGAGCGATGGGAGAGGGGAGGGAGGGAAGGGTATTTCCGGTTTTAGAACGTGTTTGGTGTTTGCGGAAGATACGTTCTCTTTGTGTGTTTGGTGTGGTGGTTATTGTTGTTGTTGGGTGTGAGGATGTGAGGATGCGAAGATGGAAGAGGAGGTGAGGGATTGGAAGGTGTTCATTTTATTTAGTTTTTTTGCTCATTTTTCTCCCTTCGTTCTTAGAATTCAGTTATGGTGTTCCTATTTTTGTCTATCTCGATGACCGATTGAAAGATGGAAAACAGCATGTTCATGATGCTGAAGCGCTAAAACGAGAAACCGACAACAAATTTTTCATTTCCCCCAACATTATCACAATTTAATTTTTTTTTGAGGGGAGGGGTGT
>JAQFZO010002235.1:0-12712 GCA_034695885.1 Geophilus flavus
CAACTTAATTATGACTTGCATTGTAAATCATGCTAAAGATTGCCGCAGGGTAAATACACGGGAGAACTGATCACATCCTTCAATTCCCAATCTGCTGTATTCCAACCAATAACATTGCCTTCTTTTGTATTCTTGCAAGTATACATTTCTGAAACTGATTTTAGGTTCTGTATTAAACTCCTAATAAATATTTTAATTACATACCTTCAGCTGGTGTTAAAATGCGATCCCACAAGTGAAGTTCACTGATTTGTCCATTGAGCCATCTCAAAGGAATGTATGAATCTATGCCACTTTGTGTTTGTCCCAACACCACGACGCCACCCGGTTTAACCGCTTTATTTTCAGGAGAAAATTTCCCAGCCTGTACAAATTGTCCATTAATAAAGATTTTCAATTTGTTTTCCACAATGGTCCAAGTCCAGCACACGTGTATCCAGTCCTCAGTTGCAACATGAGATATTTTAACGATTGGTATGGGTGTTTCACGACGAATAGCCACTGTTGATAATTGAAATAAAGAATAAAATGTATATACTGTACTGGAGAAAATGGAAAATTTATAATTAGAGAAATTATTGACTAACGTTCTATGTTGTGTTTGACTGCACTTAAAATGTTGTACTCGTTTTTTGCACCGTTTGTGTAGGAAAAGATGCCGGCAAACTCATTTTGGATTGAGTTTGTTCTCGACCAATGGCATAAAGTGTAATCATTTAAAGGTTTATTGATGGTCCCGTAAAGTTTTGCGAAAGAAGTTGCTGATCCTTTAAACTTTAGTTGGTATCTTACAAAATGTGGCAGTGGACTGCAAGCTATACCGTAATGGAAAAGAAAAGCTATTTAGTTTTTGTATTTATCTTTTACCACCCAGAGTTATAGATGGAAAGAAAAAATTTGTTTTCTTCTGATGTGGTCTAATATTTTTGGCCATGCATAGTATTTATAGGGGATTGATAGTTCGACTTAAAACACAACGACATATGTAATATCATAAGTAATTCTTATCATATGTGGTAGTATTTTCCGGTATGGAAATGCCCACACCCTATAATTCGAATTTGGTGCTCCTTTCACCGCTGGTGACTCTGGCCTTCATGGCAGGGTATAAAAAGCCCTGCGCCATCTGCGAGACCCACTTCACCAACAACCAACAGAACAGCATCTCCAGAGAGCCTAATACCCCGTTTGCACTGTCAGATGTAGGCTAGCTTATTGTGAGCTAGCTTATTTTAAGCTAGATATTCCCAAGCTAGTATGCTCGCACTTGTCAAACTTAAACTTGTTTATCCAGACGTGAATAAACGAGTGAACGGGAAATAGGAAGTACTGAATCCAGAAAGAGTAATCCACATTTTAAACATGAATCAATAAAAGAATTAGCTATTGAAATAATGTTACCTGCTTTCACATCTAGAATCGCCTCCTCCCTACTACAAAAAACAATAGAAACCAATAGAAACCAATAGTTTCCAATTGGTTTTGAATTGGTTCCGTATGGACCCATTGCTGACATGGTATTATTATTACTCATCCAATTGGTTATCAATGGAGTTCCAATTGAACATGACTTGGTTCCAACTAGACATGAATTGGTTCCATATTGGGCAAGGATTGGTTTCAATGGAACATGAATTGGTCTCATATTAGACATGGTTCCAATACAAATAAATTGGTTTTATCCCAGCTAAAAACTTTGCAAACTTTTTACAAACTTTTTTAGCTGGGTTATTGAAATTGTTCCAATTTTAAATCACTTGTCAAATTAAGCCAATATGAATCCAATTCATATCCAGTTGAAACAAATTCATTTCCAATTGCTTCCAATTGTATCCTAATTGGTTTCAGCTGGTTCCAATTGGTTCTAATTGGTCCCAATTTGTTCCAATTGATTCCAAATTGGTGCAATCACAATTGGAAATGTCCAACATTCCATATTCAACTTCCAATTGGAAACCAATTGGAACCAATTGGATTTTTACCAATTGGTTTTAACTGGTTTTCACTAGTAGGGCTTTTAGAGTAAAATTGCTGTAAATAAGCACGGCAAAAATCACGATTTAATCTGCCATTTTTTTAAACTTTCATGTGCAATGCATTCTGGGATAACCGTTGAGCTAGCTCATGGTCTCAATCTAGTTTAAAGAACTGGCTTAGTTCAATCTAGTTTAACAGCACTTAAGCTAGCTTAATTTAAGCTAGGTGCATTTACACTTCATTTTAAAACTATAGCTTTAAAACTTAAGCTACAGTATTGTTGTGTAAGAGGCTGGTTTGTAGATTGTTGTTCCCCATCTGGTGCTGGCTTTTGGCTGTGGCAATTGTTAGTATTGGATAATGGGTACTATGGAAACATCAGAGAGGATAAACTCAGTTTTTATTGGTATTCTGTGTGGTTTGGTGGTGCGGGACTTGGGCTCTCCTGCCATACATCATCTCGGCAGTGGAGTTTGCCCTATCCATGTTTTCCTGCAGTGGAATGCAGTGCTAATACTACAAGTATATTAAATATATTACAAATTAATTTCAAATGTAGAGAATGGCTACCAAATGTTGAAGTAGACACAATTGGAAAGGTTCCAATTCTCAAAGTCACAATCACTGTTTTGCATGGCAACTTTTGTGATGTCATTCACAAATTCACATTTATCACTTTCACACTAATACACACGTAAATGATTACCCCTAGTGTTTACAAGCACCCTTGCTATAATCCACACTAATTAAGTTTACAAATTTTAGTGTGCAGCTGCTTAGCCATTGGTTGCTCATCCCCAGACCTCCCCCCTTTAAGACACATTGTACTATGCTTTAGGGGTGCAGGGTTTGCACTATGACCTATATTTCATCTCCTTTTAAATGTAAAAGAGAGAAAACAACCAGAAATTTAACAAGGGGCAGCAAACTTTAATACTTAATAAATCAGTGAAAAAATACTATAAAAGAAAAAGGAGAATATACTTTAGTGCCTAACCCCTTCAAACATTAGCCTGGTGATAGTATTTGGAACTATAAGCATTTGTAATGTGGCCAGCTCAGAGCAAAGTAAATATTGGAGGTTATCTCGCAATCGCACAATCGACAACTTGGAAAATCAACTTACGGTATTCCCTCAATTTTTGCGGCATGCCAGTAAAAATGAACTCGCCCAGATTTCAGAATTGAAAAGTTGGGCTTTAAATTCCAACAATGCTGGTAAAAGTGAATCGGTGCCGGATTTAGTAAATTTTAAAATTTAAAGCTTATTGGCAGCTTTCAATCACATGACATCACAATGACAGTTGCACACTGATCAGTAAAAATAGTTTTGCAATGGGCATACAAGTGAACACAATAGGTGCGTTCAATTAAAAAGTGGCATTTGAAAGCCAATTACTTTGCTTTCGTGAAAGCAGTGAAATCAGTTTTCAACATTGAATAGTCAACTGAAACAGATTTTAGTAAGCCCGATTATTACCTTCGGAGCATGCGCAAACAAGATGGCAGTTCACGACAGCGATGAAATCGACTTTTCGGGTCGCTATCGTGAAATCGGTTTTTCTAAAATCCAATTTCCATTTTTATGACGTCAGGCGCGTCAATTTCCGGTTCTGATAGTGGGGAAATCGGCGAAATCGGCGAAATCGAATGACAATTGAACGCACCTATTGGCTGCTACCAAATCAGATGATTTTAAAATCTCTAGTGTTGTAACAATTTTTTTTCAAGGGTGTAGCTGTCTTGCTCCATGGTTAAGAACGATCTCTAACAATCATTGGGAATAAAAAAAGGGTTTGTAGAAAGGAAATTGTCTATAGTCCCCATTCAAGGAAATTGGGGCCTTTAACCTAAACTTTGTGTCTGTTTTGATCTGACCTTTAACCTAACTGAACCTAACTTAACCTTGAAGTCCAATTTTTGGACTCACTTTATCCAGCACTGCCGGATAATTCGAATTATCCGGCAATGCTGGGGAGATTAAGTAAAATGTGGCATACTGCAAAAAGCGAGGGAATAATGTATTGCTGAAAATCCCTAGAATTTATTAAAAGAGTTTTCTATTTATACAATATATTGCGTATTTCCTTATATTTTAGAGGTATAGGATAAGATAATTAGATCTGAAACTTATACTAGTTGGTGATATACAGTACCAGTACCAGAGTTACAACATTCTTCCTTCTGACACACAACTACTGTCATGATCATTAATAGAGCACAGGTTGCTGACAAAATGTTCTTCATCATCTAAAACAGATTTTACATAGTCCAGCTTTAAGTAATTTTTCAAAACTTGTCTTTTTTCAAAATATACAAGGTGAGTCAAAATAAGTGACTTAATGAAAAAGTGCCTTAACTTGATTCTACAGCTACAGTAGAACATGCCAACATCAACTACCTCCAAATGTTAAGAAAATGAAATGTCCTACTTTGCTGTACGGGAATGAAGTACAGTGGGGGATGAGTTTGTGGTCATTTTTTAGCATTTTCTATAACTGCCAATTGTGACTAAACAATGACAGATGCAAAAATATCATTCGGGCAAAAAGGTTTATTTTTTGATACTGATCAGTATCTTGTTCATGAACAAGATTGTAGTTGGAATTTTTGCGATTTGATAACTAGGAAAGAAGTTAGCTCTTACATCTTTTGACAGGAACATTGTTGAAATATGAAACATACTGAAATCATACTCTTTGCTGAAATGTTGCGCTCGTCATTGTGATCATTTCATCCCAGAGTCAAATCTGTAGGACCAAGTTAAGGCAGACGTTTTCATTGAGTGACTTATTTTGACTCACCCTGTGTATAACATATGGTACCACAAAAATATTATTTAGATTTTCAGTTTAAGTTTTAAAATTTTTATCCTAGTGAGTGTTTCATCATGAAGTCATGAACATGAACAAAACTCAGTGACCAACGTCATTTAAAATGGATTAATACATATTATTTATGTAAAATTAAGTTAATCTTACCCTTTGCTTCTGATGAACTTGGGTCGTGAATCAAATTTGAATACTGTATCTGCCTAATAGCGTTTGTCTGATTGCACGATGAAATTATATATTCTTTCTAATTAGTGATATATTGTATGCTGTGATGAATGATGACTAATGACTAACTTAATGATTTCACATATGGTAGCTAATTAAATGTATTGAAATGAATCCACTCAATCAGAAACCAATTAACGGTCTTTTAATTTAAGGAAATTTGCTTAACACTAAAAATATGAAAAATGTTAATAAAAATTGAAATGTCTGAATTATTAACTTATAATAAAAGAAATTACATTTTTATCACATACTTTTGTTGCACCCTATATATTTAGTGAATAATCTTTCTCTAAATTATACAGGGTGGAAGAAAAGTCTGGACTCGACCAAATAATGTCAGGGCATAATCACCTCTAGACACGTTTTAACAGGGTTTTAGCTAACCAAAGAAGTCTTTAGGCGTTAGGGTTAATGAGACATCCGAAATTCCAGTTGATGTTTGTTATGTAGTGAAGAAGTGTAACCTTCATATAATCTTTTCCATGAAAATATTAATTTTTTTTACTTTGTGTTTTTTTTTTTGGTTTTTATTAAAACCTACGCTTTCTTCTATGAACTCGTTTATACCTCATATTGTAGACTATGAAGTTGTTTTTGGCCGGTTTGAATACGGCGCCATCAGTCGTCGACATCAGATGAGATACGGTACACTTGATTTAGTCTAGTAACGTACTCAACTGACAAATTTATTATCAAATAAAGTGACAAATTGGACTGTCTACGGAATTCTGACACACATGGAAAATAAATGAGAATGTATAGGAAGAACGTATTTATTGTATGTGCATATTATCATGCTTCTAATCAAAGCAAGGTGATTTGGCCACCGAACAAATCAATGGGGCACAAAACACTGTGATGGTTCTCTGTTGCATCAGAAAACTCTTCAGACAGTGGCATGACTGTCTTTTCAAATCATCAAAGTACAACAAGTGCCAAAGATGCAAATATTGAACTAAGACTAAAAAAATAAAGTTAAACAAATTTACTTATTATGCAAAATTAACATCAAAGCTGTGCTAAGGAAAAATATAACTGAAGTCATCATGCAATAAAAGAATAAAACTAGTATGTGCATATTAAATGCGAGAAATGTATGTATGGTGGCCATTTTCCTACATTGTACACATTATTTCAATAAGTGGAACTCATTTTCCAAGCATGTGGCCAATATGTAATTGATATATATATATATAAACAACATGCTTTCAACATATAATATAGTAATATAATAATACCATGTCAGCAATGGAGCCAGAAATGAAGCCAAATGGAACCAGAATTAGAAGGATTAATCTGGTACCCGAATGTGAACACTCATTAGCAATTTTGATGCTGGTATCGAGGCTGTTATTTTCTTCCTGTCTTGGAACTAACCGTTGCTAATTTTCCCACCAGAAGGCAGCACAATCTGTTCGCTCTAACCTTGCATGAGGCAGCTGACAACGTTACGTACTTTAGGGTATTTATTTACCTCTGATTTTGTTCTCAATTAATGAACCAGAGAAAAGGTTGGTTAATGCTTTCCTACTACAAAAAACCAATAGAAACCATTAGCAACCACTAGTTTCCAATTGATATTTAATTGCATGGTTTCATATGGAAATGATAAAACTTTCATTGGAATTGAATGGTTTCAATTGTGATGTTAATTGGTTCCATTTGATTTTATTAATTCCATTCAACCAATTCATGTTCAATTGGAACAATTCATTCTCAACTGGCTCCAATTGGTTGCAATTTGTGTGATCTCAATTGGAAATGTCTGAAATTTTATATTCCATTACCAATAGGTTTCAATTGGATTTTTGTAGTCGGACTGGATAAGTTAAAACAAATATTTTTTATGTTTACCTTTTTTTAATGACCTAACCTCATTCTTTATAATTAGAAATAAAAGTGATTCAGCATGATTCTGCATAAACAATAAACTATTGAAATCTCTTCTTACAGGAACATAATTAATAGAAATAATCCAGTTTTATTAGCACAGAATGATGAATGTTTACATTTTAACTTTTCTACAAATTTTTCTTGGGGCATGTATGGCATTAAAAATGTCTGATAATAGACCAATCAAACTTTGGAGTAAGTAAAATACATACAAGTATTAATAAAAATATTTTATATCATTAAAAATTATTGAAAAACTTTAGCTTGTCCCATCACTAAACATTCATCAACTGAATGTGTCGAATGTTCCACCAATAAAGATTGTTCACCAGAAACTTTGTGCTGTAGTGCTCTGAATAATTTCAAGGTGGATAGAAAATGTTGTGAGGCACCACTAAAAGCTAAAAACATTAGAAGAAATCAAAGGTAAAATGTTGTCCCATGTAGTTTTATATTGTAAAATGATAATTTTTTGTTGCTGAAGTTCATTTCGGGACTATTTGATGAGAAATACTGTGTGGACTGTTGCTCCTAATACAACAATTTCTACATCAATAACTGAACATCGTAAGAAATCATCTTGGTCATTTCATCCAACAACTACTCAAAAGATCATAACAGCACAGCCAAACCCATCATTTTCATTGTACCCTGTGCTACCATTTAAAGAAGTTGATAAAAATTCTGTTGAAGAAACAATACGACATCTAATGAAAGAGAAATTGGAGACAAAACCAACTTTTCCAACATTCTCTGTACAGTCATCCTTTTGTATTACCTGATGATAATGATAATAAGAATGAGACTAAGAATGAAGTTGCAACAGTACAGAAGGAAATCGATGCAACAATGAAAACCTTACCATTTTTCTTAATACTGCCTTTTTTTGCCTTACCAGATGAAAGTGATAAAAATTGTAAAACACAACCACCACCACAACAACAACACCGACGACAACAACGACAAATACCAACGCAAGAGGAAGCGGCAGAGAAAGCAAGAATTACACAGGCAGCAATAGATGCAGCATTAGAAAAAGCGAGAGAGGAAGGGAAAGGAGAAGGAAAAGGGGAAGGAAAAGGAGAAGGAAAAAAGGAAGGGAAAGGAGAAGGAAAAGGGGGAGAGAGAGGGGCATGGCATGGATATGGCCCCATATCTTTTGGGCATGTGTATGGCTCCATACCTCGTATATATGGATATGGCCCCATACAATATGGGTATGGAGGAGGGGGAGGAGGAGGTGGGAGAGGGGGAGGTGAAGGTAGACGATTGGCAGGAGCTGTTATTAAACTGGTTGCACAGGGGGAAACCAGAGAGAAGTGTACACGATCAAAGTAAAGTAACGAATGAATTTTATTATCAAAAACACGCGCTTATATATCTACAAAACAAGATATCAACAATCACATGACTCATATCACCATGAATCACCATGATTAGTCATACGTCATATGACGCAAACACCGACCAACGACACCTTCCCTCGATGGGATGACTCCTTCAATCAGACTGATCTTCTCGAGATGTTTCGTCAATAATTTCGAGTTTATTATCTTCGTCATTCCATCGGCCAAGTTTTTCTTCGTCGGTGTGTAGTTGAACTTTATTCGCCCTTCACTAACTCGATCGCGCAGGAAAAACAACCTCAAATCTATGTGTTTACTTCTTTCAGACGTTATTTGGTTACTCGCAAGTTTCATTGCACCTTGATTATCGACATTTATGACCATTGGGCTGTCAAGGAGTTCGATCAATCCTACTTCTTCAAAGAAATTTCGATTCCATTCTGCTTCTTTTGCGACGTGGCACATGGCCATAAACTCTGCTTCTACTGTCGACAACGCAACAACTTGTTGTTTTTGGCTGCTCCAAGACACTGCAGCACCGGCCAAGATTCCCACGTATCCACTGAAAGATTTTCGATCGTTCCTGTCACTCCCCCAATCGGCGTCAGCAAAATACGATAATTTTTGTCCCGTTTGTCTGTAGTGCAACTTCAAATTCTTCGTCTTCTTTAAATACCTAAGCATATGCTTTACTCCTGTCCAATGTTCTTCTGAAGGGTTATCATTAAAACGGCTCATGTAAGCTATGGCATGGGCAAGATCAGGTCTTGTGCCCATTGCGAGATACAAAAGTTGTCCAATTGCTCTTCTGTACTTTTCTTCTCGTTTGTCGTCTTTCTTCTCTGTGTTTATGAGGTATTTTGCACCTGGGTCCAAGGGAGTATTTGTTTCTTTTGCGTTTTCCATTTCAAAATTCTTCAGAATGTCTTCTATATACGACGTTTGGTCCAACGAGATACCGGCTGACGTTTGATCGATGTGTATTGAGAGGAAATGACTCGCTTTTCCTAGGTCTTTAATTTCGAATGCTGATTCCATTTTCTTCTTGAAATTCCTGAATACTTCTTCGGTCTTGGTGATTACTAGAAGGTCATCAACGTAATCACCAATAATTATTCCGGTTTCGAGGTTGAAATACACGCACGGTTCGGCCCTTGATCGTTTCAGTCCTGTCGATTTTAGGAATTCATCCAAACAAAAATTCCACTCCCTCCCTGCTTGGTGAAGTCCGTAAATCGATTTCCGTAGGAAACAAACGTAATCTTCCTTCCCTACTTCGACGCATGCCTGTGGTTGTTCCATGTAGCAAACTTCTCGTAAAGGGGCATTCAAGTAGGCGGCCACGACGTCGATGTGTTGTATTTCCCATCCTAATTCTGCTGCAACGGCAATTAACAGTCGAACGGTTTTCAATTTAATTACTGGGGAAAAAGTTTCGTCATAATCCACTCCTTTTTGTTGGTTGAAGCCCCTCGCGACCAATCGGGCTTTAAATCGTTTGATTCCTCCATTTTCGTCGTACTTAGTTTTGAAAATCCATCGAGATCCAATAATTTTAGCATTTTTCGGTCTCGGAACGAGCGTCCATACTTCCTTCTGCATCATGTTTCGAATTTCATTATCCATTGCAGTACGCCATTTTTCTGCATTGATCGATGTTAAAGCTGCTTCAACTGTTCTTGGATCGACACCTCCGTCTGAACCCTTCGTTTCACACTTCAAAACATGCCCTCGCTTCTCCGCTAGTCGTGTAGATCGTCGAAGTTTGGCTTCTGGTATTTCGAGTGGTAATGTCGTTCGATCAGTTTCAAAATCTTCATTTAATGGTGGATTTTCATCAATTTCAATGTCTTCGTTTGTTGTCGGGGACAAGATGTGTTTACGTTGGGGAATGTGGATAACAACAAGGTCTTCTGTCTCTACTTCATTATTTCGAATTTCTTTCATCGGAAAAACATTCTCTTCAAAAATGATGTCTCGACTGACATAACATTTGTCGTTTTCACTATCCCATACTCGATAAGCCTTCCGATCATCGCAATAACCGATAAACACGCATTTCATTCCCTTTGGATCCAATTTCTTTCGGTTAACTGTCGTCGTGGCGATCCAAGCTCTGCACCCGTATACTCGTAAATGTTCGAGGTTTGCTTCCCTGCCGGACCATCGTTCGAATGGAATGTCGTCGTCGATCGAACGAGATGGGCACAAATTTCGAATGTGTGCGGCAGAACGTGCTGCGTCGGCCCAAAAACTACGAGATAGTCCTGACTGCAATAACATGCATCGTACCATGTCCATCAATGTCTGGTTTGCGCGTTCTGCTACTCCGTTTTGTTGGGGTGTGCCCGGTGCAGTTAACTGGCGTTGGATCCCTTTGTTGTTGAGGAAATTGTTGAATTCATCGCTTGTATACTCGCCACCATTGTCGCTGCGTAATGCGATGATCTTCTTCCCATGCAAATTTTCGACTTCGGCGGCGTATGACTTGAATTTTTGCAAAACTTCCGACTTCTTCTGCATCAGAAACACGGTGATATGGCGGGAGTAATCGTCAATAAAGGTGACCAGGTAACGAGACCCACCTTTCGAAATTGGCGTAATTGGGCCGGCGACGTCGGAGTGGACCAACTGTAGAACTTCCGTCGTTTTGTGGATCGATTTCTGGTTAAACGGTAATCGCTTCATTTTTCCCGCCATACATGTGTCGCACCGTTCGTCTTTCTTGTCAATTGTATCGGAAATTTCCAAATTCAGGGTGTTATCGAGTTTTTCTACGGCTGCAAGGTGAAGGTGGCCCAATCGTCGGTGCCACAACGTCAATTCGTTTTCTTTTGCAAGCTTCACTTTTGGTGGTTCTTCATACACGTAATACAGGCCGCCATTTCGATTTCCAACCAATACAATTTCGTCGTCTTCGTCGTCACGGATTGTTAATTTTCCTTTTGCGCCTTCGATTCTACAACCTGCCTTTTCAAAACATGCTACCGAGATGAGATTTTCGCACAGATCGGGCACGTATCGGACGTCCTTCAGAGTGAATGTTGACCCTGCATTTTCTTTCGACAAAGTCAATTCGATATCCCCGATTCCTGCGATTCGAATTTTTGTGTTTCCAGCGGCTTGTAAGTACGAGTTCATTTTCTTAAAATTCTTGAATTTTTCGAACACCGGCGACACGTGGTGGCTCGATCCGCTGTCCAGGCACCATTCGTCAGGGTTAAAATCGTCGTCTGTGGTGAGTACTTTGGTGCAGTACAACTTCGACTTCACAAATTTCGTCGTCGTCGGTTCTTGTTCGTTGGCTGGCTTTTCATCTTCTTTTGCATGTGGACAATCCTTCGCAATGTGTCCCATTTCGCCGCAACAATAACACCGAACGAATTTCTTTCTATCCGCCATGTTTTGCTGTGAAGCCCGCCCTTCGTTTTGTTGTGGTTGTGGAATTCGTCCATCGCCGTTTCGTGAATTTCGACCGTCGTTTCTTCGTTGATTTTTTCGCTTGGAGTCATTTTCTCGTCGCTTGTCATGCTCTCGACTTTTGTAAGCACGAATTACTTCTTCGTCGGCAGTTTTCTTCGTGTCGACACCATTTAATCGCTTTTCTTCAGCGCCAATACAGGCTTTCACACCTGCCGTCGTCAATTTATCGTCTTTTTCGATGTTGAGGATAAACGCCTCGTATTTACTTGGCAGTCCCATCAACATTATCGCGGCAACTTCTTTGTCTTCGAAGGTGAAACCGCACGATTTCACTTTTGCGTGTAAATCTTGCACCCTCGTCATGTATTGGCGTGCAGTTTCATCGTCTCGGAGCGATATATTAAAGAAATCACGAAGAATCTGTAGTTTGTGCAATAAACCGAAGTGTTCGTGGATTTTCTTTATGTCGTCCCACGCTTCTTTTGCCGTCGTGCAATTTGCAATGTCATGCAGATACGAATCGTCTATCATTATCTGCAGAAATGCCGTCGCCTTGTTGTCTATTTTCTTCTGTGCGGCGGTCATGGGAATTCCGAATCCTGGATCGATTGCCGACCAAATGTCTTTCTGCGTCATTAGAGACTTCGCCCGTATGGCCCACGCGAAATAGTTGTCGTCGTTTAATCGCGCCATCTTCATTCCATCGTGTTCGAATAGATTCGCCATGTTGTCGTTGTTTTATTTTCGATTACGTCTTCGTCGTCGTCTGAACGTCGTCCTGTACGTCGGAAATTGTCAAAAGCGGCGAAAATAACCTTCGGCGTAGTTATTTGCGGCTGAAACTCCTTCGTCGTTCCTTAGATTCGTTCGTCGTCGTCGTCAAATCGTTTTTCTCCTTGGTTAGGCGAGACCTGGGCCCATAACCTGTTATTAAACTGGTTGCACAGGAGGAAACCAGAGAGAAGTGTACACGATCAAAGTAAAGTAACGAAAGAATTTTATTATCAAAAA
>JAQFZO010002236.1:0-12711 GCA_034695885.1 Geophilus flavus
CGATGCAAAGAGCAGACATCTCCATGCTTCGATACGTCGTAGGACTGAATCATAAAGCATTGCGAGACATCAAAATGAGTGGAGTTCCAAAACCAGAAGTCGCCATCTTGACAAGTGGTATGGACCAATCTACGGAGGAGAAAGTTGAAAAGTCTATTTATGCAACAGAACAGGAAGTACGACGCATACAAACTATAGCAGACAGAGTCATTCCCCCGACTCATGATGATGAGGTGATTTTGCCGAGGAGATCCTCTCGAACTCGACAGTATCCGGATCGATACGGATTTGGTCGAGGGCCGTATGGGCAAGGTTCACGTCGCAAGCGGAGAACGCCAGTGAGAGGACCCGTTAACATCCCCATTCCGGAGGATGAATTGCCGGACATCCCAGAGGAATTTGAGGACGCTATAGGATACGACATTGATGAGGACCAGTTTCATGATGCTTTAAATGAGGTTACTGATCAGGACGGAGATCCAGAATCGTTCGAGGAGGCGATGGACAGCCCAAACGCAATCGAATGGATTGCAGCAATCAATCGAGAGGTCGAAATGTTGGAAAAAAGACAAGTTTGGGACATAGTTGAGAGACCTGGAGATAAACAAATAGTTAGCAGCAAATTTGTTTTTAAGACCAAAAGAGACCAACAGGGACATGTTGCAAAATTCAAGGCACGTTTGGTCGCACGTGGCTTTAATCAGAAAAAAGGACGCGATTATGAGGAAAGCTACGCACCAGTTGTTAAGCTAAACACTATTCGAATTCTCTTAGCTTTGGCAGCCATGTTTGGCCTATTTATACGGCAATTGGACGTGGTGGCCGCCTACACCTATGGACGACTCAAAAGACCCGTTTACATGAGTCCCCCTAAAGGGTTGAATATTGGAAGAGAGAAGGTCTTACTCGTCAAGGGCTCGTTGTACGGGCTCCCCGAGGCAGGACATGTATGGCATAGTTACTTGAGTAGTATTTTGGCCGAAATGGGATTGATTCGAACTATGGGAGATCCGAGTGTATTTGTGGACAACACCGAATCGTCGAGATTAATCGTCGCAGTATACGTCGACGATTTATTGATCTTCGGTGATGATATTGCCCGAGTGAACATGACTGTGGCTAAGTTGCGCGCTCAACTCGATTTAACCGAGACGGAGGAGATTCGAATGGTTCTCGGTGTAGAAATCGAATTGACCAAGGTTGGAGATATAACCATTTCACAACCCAGGAATATTAAGGACTTGTTGGAGAAATTTGACATGGGGAATTGTAATCAGACCGAAACTCCCATAAATCCAGATGCGAAATTGGAAGACATAACTGACCCAGTGAACCCAATCGACAGCACAGTATACCGTGAATTGGTCGGTGGCCTCATGTATGTGGCCATAGCGACAAGACCGGACATAGCGTTCGCTGTATCATATCTCTCTCAATGGGCAGCAAAACCAACCTTAGCACATTGGAGACAGGCAAAAAGAGTGCTCAGGTACCTGAAAGGTACGATAAACCATAAGTTACGGTACTCAAGAGACAACAAGACCATACAGACGTATTCAGATGCTTCCTGGGCTTCGGGAACCACAGATGGCAAGTCATTCGGAGGATACGCCGTACTGATGGCTGGTGCAGCCGTCAGTTGGTCGTCACGGAAACAGGATAATGTTGCGTTGAGTACCGCTGAAGCAGAGTCGTACGCAATGGCCGAAGCAGCATGAGAGATGATCTGGTTCATGGAATTCGTCGAGGAAATTGGATTCGAGGAGATGATAGATCGACCAATGACAGTGAAGACTGATAACCGAGCAGCAGTGTTCCTGGCGAATGGATTTGGTAAAGTCTCTAGAGTAAAGCACTTCTTGCGAAAGATATGGTTTCTTCGAGATGTGGTGAAGAAAGGACTAATTACTTTTGAGTTGATTTCAACTAAATTGATGCTGGCGGATGTCCTTACAAAAGCAGCCACAAAGTGCATCGTGAAGTTTTGTTCAGTTGGATTAGGACTATCTCGAAACAAAGAGGGAATGTTGGGAAGTGAGATTGTTTAAATATGTTGTTTCTTCGATGATTGTTGGGTCGTTATGGAAATATAAAAGTGTTGTCATGAGGATGTAAATAAAAGATTCCAGTGAATGTTTGAATGTGAGTGAAGTTGGTCGTGTGAGTTTCTTTTCTTCCTAATATACTTCATAAAACATGATGACAGTTCCACATATTCTTTTGAAGGTAATTCCAAATTTACATCGGCATTTACATCTGCCTCACAACCTCTAGTAAGAAAGAATGGTGAATACCCTGTTGTTTCATGTACACTTGTATTATATGCAAACACTAAAAATGGTAAGAAACCGTCCCAAACACTATGTTTAGAATTAACATAATTTGTAAGCATTCGTGCAAAAGTTGCGTTAAACCTTTCTGTTAACCCGTTGGTTCTTGGGTGATAACCTGAAGTAGTTTTATGCTTTATTTGAAACAATTTCGTTATTTCATCGACAGTATGGTTACAAAATTCACGTCCTCGATCGGATAAAAGCTCTCGCGGGGAACCTTCTTTCAACATAACCTCATGCACTAACGCATCTGCAGCTTGTTCTGCTTTGTTAGTCGGTGAGGCTCTTGCCAACACACTTCTTGACAAATAATCGGTCATGACAAACACGTATTTATTCTTTAAATCTGAGATAGGAAATGGGCCCAGGGTGTCAATTCCCACCCGCTCAAACGGTCGTAAAACCGGAGATAACGGTTGTAACAATCCCTTCGGAGGAGTAGTATCTGTTTTAACTGCTGCGCATTGTTTGCAAGATAATACATAATTTCTAACGTCATTATATATTCTGGGCCAATAAAATCTGTTCTTAATACGCGCCCAAGTTTTGTTTAAACCAAGATGAGCGCCTGGCAGCGCATCATGCATTTCATAAAGGGTATCTTTACGCATCTGCACGGGAACCACCAGTAATTCTATCTGTTTACCCAGGGAAAATTTTCTCCTAAATAACACACCTTTCCGCAAGACGAACCTATTTAATGGTCGTTTGCGACGGGCTGATAGTTGCTCATAGTTTGCAAAATCTTCAACAATACGCTTTAACTTCAAATCTTTGGACTGTTCCTCTTTCAGATCTAGTTTGCCTAGAAACAGCAAAGGAATATCTTCAACTGGATCACTACTCGTTTCTATGGGGATGCGACTAAGCGCGTCAGCATCCAAATGCTTTTTTCCGCTTTTGTAAACAATCTCGCAAGGGAAGTCCGCCATTATTAAGCTCCATCTCACTAATCTAGAATTTGGATTTTTCACTTCCATAAGCCATTGTAGTGCTGAGTGATCTGTCACTACTTTAAAAACCTTTCCATAAAGATAAGGGCGAAACTTTTGTACAGCAAAGATGATGGCAAGACATTCGCGTTCGGTAGCCATGTAATTCATTTCTGCACTACTCATCAATCTGCTTGCATAACAAATCACATGCTCCTTACCGCCAATCTCCTGCTTCAGAACTGCCCCCAACCCAAAAGCGCTAGCATCCGTAGACACTATAAATTCTTTCGTAAAATCTGGGTGGGCCAGAACTGGAACTGTTAGTAACGAGTTTCTAAGGGCATTGAATGCTGCGTCATGAGGGGGTCCCCAATCAAATTTTTCTTCCTTCTTAGTTAAGTTAGTTAGGGGTTTCGCTATATTTGCGAATCGCGGAATAAATTTGCGATAATATGAACATAAACCAACAAAACCTCGAAGAGTTTTAAGATTAGTAGGGACTGGAAAGTTCCTAACCGCTTCTAAATTACGCGGATCTGGGCTAATCCCCTCGTGATCTATTACATGTCCAAGATACTTAATTGTATTCACAGCGAATGTGCATTTGCTCAGTTTAACTTTTAAATTTGCAGATCTTAATTTACCAAAAATCGCCTTAAGATGGGCTAAATGCTCATCAAAAGTCTTCGAAAATATGATTAAATCATCTAAATATGCTATGCACACACGTCCTAGAAAACTCCCAAGTACCCTGTTCATTAGGCGCTGAAATGCTGCTGGAGAATTTGCCAAACCCATCCCCAAGACATTCATTTCGTAATGTCCGAAAGATGTAGAAAATGCTGTTTTTTCTTTATCCTCCTCATCAATTTCCACTTGGAAATAACCGCAAATTAAATCCATTAAAGTGAAATATTTCGCACCTGCTAATTGGTCCAACGTATCATCGATACGTGGCAACGGATAGATCATTTTTTTCGTAATCGCATTCAATTTCCTCCAATCCACACAGAATCGCCAACCACCATCCCTCTTTTTGATCAGCAACACTGGTGCAGACCAGGGTGACTCAGATTCCCTAATTACATTCATTTCAAGTAATTTCTCTATCTCTGCTTTTTCAATTTCTTTCTCCTTAGGACTTCTTCTATATGGGGGTAAGCAAATGGGGTCGTGATCTCCCACATCTATTTTGTGTTTGTACGCTTTTGTATGACCTAGATCACGGTCGTGAGCTGCAATCCTATCACTATTTTGTTTAATTACTTCTAACAATTGACTTTTTTCATTTAAATCCAATTCTTTGCCAATATTTAAATCATCTAAATTCAATTCTGAATTTTCATCTGTTGTTAGAAAATTAATATCAATTACATTAAATGCTTTTGCCATTGTTGATTTTCGATTCAAAAAAATATCTTTACTTGTTGGATTTGCAACTCTTAAAACTCCATGACCTTTACAAAATTTTGTTAATGTTTTACATACATTGATCCCAAATTTATCAGTGACCTCCACAAAAGGTTCAACATACAAAAATTCTGTGATATTTGCATTTAATTTTATTGGTAACGCACACTCGGACTTTGCAGGTATGGTGGTATTTTCATCAATTTTCGCAATATAATACTGATTTAAGTATTTTTCGGGCATGGGGAACTCATTTTGACCAACCAAAACTATCTTCTTTTTATAATCCAATACACAACCAACTTGCTTCAAAAAGGGATCTCCCAACAGCAATTGATGAGAAAATCCATTTACAACAAGCACATCCACTTGATATTTCGAACCGCCCACAGTGATTTGCACCCTCGAACGTCCCTCCGGAGTAATCAAGGCATTATTGACAACTCGAAGTTTCAAATGTTCGGTTTTCTTCACTTCTAAGTGCATGGCACGCGCCAATTCTTCGCTGACGATATTTCGAAACGATCCAGAATCTAGCACGGCCTGGACATCGTAATCGTTCACTGTGACTGGTATTTGGATTAGTAGACTGCTAGAAATTGCGGAAACATCAAAAATCTGGAGTTGCGCAGGCTCCTTCATCTCTCGTTTCTGTTCTTCCTTCTTTGGCTTGTGTATGGCTTTTGTCTTCGCTGGTCTTACTCGTTTCCCTGCTCCTGAATTGCTCTCTGTTGACCACCACCTTGTCCTCGTTGACCTCGACCTCGTCTACCTTGATTTCGGCCTCGGTTGTTATTGTTACCTCGTCTTGAATGACCTCTACAGTTGCATGAAAAACATGGACGGTCTGGCGTGGGACGATAAAACTGTTGTTGTTGTTGGTTTCCCCAACTTTGTGATCGACCCTGCACATAGAGACATGCCGCTTCTTGCTGACTCTGCTCCATTTGTACGATGCGAGCTTCTAATTTCTTCAAGTAGTCGGATTCAACTTCAGTTTTTCCTGTTATTGCAGGAAAACTCGACTGCTTTTGCTCGTCTTTCGCTGCATGGTTCTTCACTAAATCAGTAATTAACGCCACCACGTCGGTGTCCAACCCTCGAGACTCAATCATTCGTGCTTGAGAAATCATGTCGGCTATGGTGCGCGGAAAACTGGACGCCATTTGATCTTGCAGGGCTCTCTTCAGTCCCTGATATGCGTGACGAATCATCTGGCCTTCCGTCATTGGCGGATCGTACTGGTTACAACTTTTAATAACCGACCGGATGTATTCGACCGCTGTTTCTTCTTTCTGTTTCATTGCATGAATCTCGTCCAAGATTTCTGCTGCATCCTTCTTGAATTCCTTTAATAAGGCTGCTCGCCATGCTCCCCAATCAGCACAAGTTGCTGCTCTTTTTGTTTTAACGTACCATGTCATGGCTTCATCCTTCATCGACAATGGTAAACAATTGATTCTTTCAATGTCGGTCGTTATTACGCCTTCATATCCCTCCATCCATTCATCAATGTTCATTTTAAATGGTCTGAATTCGGGTGGATTTCTTCTACGGACAGCCACTTGAGCTATGGCCGCCGCGATTTGATCAACTGCTGCCATTTCTAATTGATTATCTTCAATCTCCAATGGTTCTCCCAATGGGTTGTCGTTTAACAATGGTTCGTTTTCTAAATCTACACAAATTTTCCTATAGACTTCTGCTATATAATCTTCTTCAAATTCGTACAGGTTCAGCAACTCTGTGGCATCCGCTTCATTATATACTTTGTCAAATGGATCCACAAAATTCTTTTCTTTATTTTCTTTAATTGGTCTCCTTTCTGTTACTCCTGGGGGTGGAACTTCTTCAAAGTCCAAGTCATCAAGTTCAACTTTATCTTCTGTATCTTTGTCACTTTTACTGGATGAACTTTCAGCACTTCTTCGCAATTGTGCTGTTACTAATGAAATATTTCCTTGCACTCCCTTTATAGTGGAAAATGCAGGTTCATCCACTTTAAAGTCTGTGGTCAAAATGGGTTCTGTATTTTTAACTTTAACTTTATCTTTGTTTTTGTCTTTATTTTTCTTAAATCTATCAGGGGTAAGTGTGTCTTTAACTTTCTTTCCAATACCTTTGAAGTCCAGAGTGCCTGATTTTATCCTACACCCTAGCTAAGAATACCCAAAAACAACACTAAGCTAAGCTAAACTAATTCAACTTACAATAAATCAATATAATATAATTCATTTCCAATTATTTATATAAAGGTGTAAAAATATTTATTTACCTTATTAATATTCATAAATATTTAACCCAATTTATCAATTAATCTATTTTTAGAAATTCATTACTCATGCTATAGCCATCTGGAAGAATACACTATTTTCCAGGGGGGGAAGAATAGCTCAATTTTTTAAATTGATTAAAGCTCATAATTTTGACAAAAATTTAATTTTTCATTTAATCTAACTTTAAACCAATTATTTCACTAGATTTCATTAGAAAACTAAGTGAATCTGGCTGCCTCCACCACTTTATTACGTGGCTTTTACCACGCCGGATCGTTTTGAGCTGTTCCAAGATGGCAGCTTAGTTCACATGAATAAAGAAACATTTATTTATGTTTGAAAATATAACAAAACCATTTATTCATAACACTAAATAAAATACACTCAAAATAACATTTAATCCTTTTAACTAAACCTTGTGAATTCACTCTTCATTCATTAATTATTCCTAATCTTTTATACCTGGCATGCTTTTATTCTACCTTGTGATTTTTAGTATTCTATAGGCCTATTTGACTTGTCTTTACCATTCCCACTTAATTCAGTGTTGTTCTGTGAATGTGTAATCTTTTATTATTAAGTATCATTGTCTCTAAAGCTTTATTTAATAAGATTTGTAATTTGTTGGTAAGATGGCCCCCTAATGGGACGCCAAGTGCAGGAGCTAGTTAGCCCAGCCACCGTGCACTCAACAAGTGATGAAATTTACTCGAGCTGTCCGTTTTATACCATCGGCGCACTTCGCCATCTGGTGGTAAAACTCTCAGCAGTACATCGCCATCTAGCGATGAACTACCAAACTTAATTTCACAAACTAGAACGCTCTAACTCAGGAAAATGATTTACAAACTGAAACTGAATAAAACTAAATATAAACAGAGTGGGCTTCGCCACCTGACAATATCAACGGAACGAAAGTTTCAGAAAAGAATGACGTGACCAAAGGTCTGGAAGTAAAAACGGCCGAGGTGGATAGCTCAGTCGACCTCATGTATTACGATGAAAAAGACCTTTTGCCCATCAAGCGACGCATAAGCAGAATATACTTTATCCAAAACGTGTTGGCAGATGCAGAGAGTGAATCCTCGAGCTGAAATATTAAAATTATCTCTCAATTACGAGCTAAAATCTTTTATCTCTGTTTCAGTTGCTGAATTAGCGGCACAGCGTTACGATTCTGTATTGGAATTCTACGATTCTGTCATTATTCTTGATGACCGCACGGTTTATCGCCTTAAGCAATTCGAGGGCATTTTCGAAACGACTTTACCCGAGCTTAAACCGACCGAACAAGAAGAGCCGACCACAAGTGAACCGACCAAACTAGAAGAATCGACCACAAGTCAACCGACTGAACTTGAAGAACCGACCACAAGTGAACCGAACGAACTAGAAGAATCGATCACAAGTCAACCGGACGAGCGTGGAGAACAGACCACAAGTGAACCGACCGAACCTGACAAACCAATCACACCTGAACCGCTAGAATCCGAAGACGATGGTCCAGCTGAGGATCACCGAAAATACCAATCAACTGTGACTAAAACAGGTGAACATCGTTGGTCTAATGATGGTGGAAACGGTAAGTTTAAAAATGACGGAAGAAGTAGGTACAACGGATATGGACATGATAGCCACAGTTGGCCCACACGTGGTGGATACGGTGAGTTTAATGGACGAAATGGATATAACGAAGATGGATATGGTGGGCATAGTAGAATCAGTTGGTCTAATGGTGATGGATACGGTAGTATTTATCGAAATTTTGGATATGATGGTGAACATAATGGCTTCAAAATTGTTAGAAACGGTTGGTCTGACGAGATTGATCCGGTAAAAGAGGTTGCTCCGGTAATGAGGTTCGTCCGTTATGGTAATATGATTACTAGTTTATGTCTATTTAAAAATAAGCTTATATACTCCGTACCATACATAAATTTTGGATAATAAAATATATATTCAGAAATAAAAATATTCAAATATCGTACCTATTTAATTTTCTATATCACTTAGTTTTTCAGCTATGTCCATCGGTTGACATATTGTCAGGTGTTTGATTCTCCACTTATTTATAAACAATTTTATTGGTTTGCATTTATTATTTGTAATCTGAAATGTCACGAACAGAAATACAGGATAATGATGTCAATTTTTAGTGCATTTTATTTTTATTTAGTTTATAGTAGCCTATATAGTTTTATTTTTATTGCATTGGTGAGATGTATTTTATTTTGTAAGATAAAACGTTTTTGCTACCAAACACATGAAGCATGAAAAAATAAAAATTAAAAGGTATTATTCACTTTTCACTAAATTTTATCATAAGCTTAAATAGAAAATATTATCACTACTATTTAAATTGACCTGCGTTTAATCGATTCTACCGATCAGGATCCATGATTCGCTCGATCAGTCGTCTGTGATATTTCTTTTTATGATTACAATGAAGCAGTTCCTGCTCTGTTTTGTACCATGTGATGCTGTGCAAACAGAGCACTCTGAAAAAATCAGGACTTAGAACAAGGAAAATAACACTCAGAAGTACGGTAACTTAGAACTAACAAGTACGGTAATAACTTAATGAGCAAAACACCATACAAAGAAAAAAAATTTGCGAAAGTTTTTTTTTTTTATAAAATTCAAGACTGAATTGTAAAATTAAAATAAGATGATATAAAATTTAATTTATGACGTTACTGTAAATAATAAAGTTATTACCGGTAAAGTAAACACATAAAAATAATTAGCGCACAATAGAAATCTCGTAATATAATGTATAATTTTACAATTTTTATGTGAGAAGTAATTTCGACGACATCTGCGTACTTTTTTTGTAAACTAAAATTGTCGAAAAAATTCCTTACGGAAATCTGAGAAATTGTAAACCGGTAATTCCAACACCACGACGATGCTCGCAATCATTTGTTACGTAGCATTAGCCATCGCTACCAGCAACGCGAAATTGTATTATGAAGCCGAGTACTCCCAGGAACGGGCTGGACATTCCCGTACTTTAGTTTACGAAGTTCTCCTTCCCATAAGCTACACCCACACTGCGTTCTTTCAAATCACCAATGACGACAACAAACAGGCCCCACTGTTTTCCATCAACGACGGTACGACAGTCGCCGGCTTTTACGTCGATCTAGAAACAAAAGAGGGAGTTTTCATGCTCGCCGAAACAGTCGAGACGTTTAAATTTAATTTTAGGGTTGGCCAGTGGTACCATTTTGCCTTCAGCCGTGACGTTGAAACGAGAGACATTGTCATTTACATCAATGGCATTAAAATTGGTGATTTTCCCAACTTTAAACCGGATTTAGAGTTTTTTGCGTATGACTTCGTTATTGGTCAGTTCTTTTTACCAAGTGATGAAAATCCAGTTGTTCTGTTTCAACTGGATGGGAAGATTACAGAGTATAATGTTTATGACAAAGTGCTCACTCCAAAGCAAGGTAAGCGAAATTGATTTTTTGTTTCTTTCCCTATGGTACTACAAAAAACTAATAGAAACCAATAGAATCCAATCCAATAGTTTTCCAATTGTCTTTTTTCATTAAACTCCGACCATACTTGACGTAACAATATGGCGGCCAAAGTTGGGATAAATGCCGGACAGAAAATGACTTGGAATGGCATGAGACTGACAACTGAACGATGTATAAATGACTCTTGCAAAATTAAAAAATTAATTGTTTTAGTCAATTGAGGTCGTTAAACATAATTTCACACATGAAATAGTCAAGAAATGATGGCTTGAGTCTAAAATCTGGCCTCAAAGTCATGAACGAGTATTCAAACATCATCTTAAACCGATCACGTGATAAAAACATACGTTTGCACAGTCACCACACAAGCACTAAGCAAAAGCATTACTGTTCAGGTATGGCGGTAGTTTAAAGTGAATTGGTGCATAAAACAAGCGAGTAGTAAACAAGAAAAGAAACTTTAATATACTGACGTCTTGGCAGCCATTAACCAGAACAACAATACAACAGTATATCATGTTGTCACTAGGTGACAACAGAAGTAAATAAACACCCAGAAGTATTACTCTCCCATAGGCTTGCATGCTCTGAGCAAAATTGCATTGTTCACGCCCCTTCGCTTGTCAGTGAGTAATTACGGCACTGCATAAAGTGGTGACTGGTGAGAAAATGAGGGGTTTTGACAATACTGCGCATGCCTCTGTTATTTTCGGTTGTGTTACGCATGCGTCGTTCGAACATTATGACCATTTGGTCAGTTACTATGGTAACCAGTCAACTTTTACTTAGCTGTGATTGGTGAATGAGCAGAGGCAAACAATTTTTAATTTCACCACTAGAGTCTGCTAGTGACATAGAGACATGAAGCCCAAAAGAATGCTCAGCCAGCGAGTCATTTCTGGGTGTTCATTTACTTCTGATATAACTAAATCGATTAAAAACGAATTTAATTACTTTAGATCAATTAGCCGATGCCATGAGTAAGCATGAATGTCTGATTTTGATTTTTAAATGAACTACTAAATGTTTTGAAAGTAATGATTATTTGTTTTAGATAAAAATAAAGACTCTTTGGGGGTGAAAATCGATGAAGTAAAAACGTTGTGCGATGAAAATGAAAAAGCCATTGGTAAAAACAACATTAGTTGCGTTCAATCTATACACATAATAATTAAGTCATTTTTGGGGTCACAACTTCGCTCATTAATACAGTATACCAGATTTTGCTACATTCTATTGGCATATTTATATGGCATCACAAAATGGCAGCAAGGTCACGGTCACGGCAACAACAAATAAGACATTTTACAGCAAAAAACGAGCAGATCTTTTTGTTTATATTGTTCTGCACATGCGCAGATGGCATTACGCATGCACATGTGTAACGGCATTAGTTTCTTAATTTCACCAAGGAGTTGATTTCACAACGCTCTCGGCGCATGTGTAGAACAACATAAAAGCGTCTGCTCGTTTTTTTTCCTATGGAGATGCCATGTTATTTGTTGTTGCCATGTACATTTGTGATGCCATAAGAATGCAGCACAATCTGCCTGCTCTAATGTTCAGTGAGGGAGCGAACAACGTTGCATGCTTCAGGGTATTTATTTATTTCTGGTACCGTAATACTAGTAGCTGTAAGCAAAGCCAGTGGTGCCCATGAAAATTCTACGAAATAATTTTTAATTTATTATTTGTTTTACATAAATGTAAAGACGATCAGGATGTGAAAATAAATGAAGTAAAAAATATGTGCGATGCAAACAAAAAAACCATAGGTAATTATACTGCGAACGATACAACTTTACGTGTGGAAACTGTAACATATTATTGATTACTTTTAGTGGAAGATAGATATTTTCTGGATGCCAAGATCAACACGGCGAAAGAGTCGCACGAGAAAACCTTAGGTAAAAATAATGTTTTCTTAATGCTAGGGTCACTGCAGTAATAAGTTTAAGTACAGATCGTTGATTACCTGTCTTGTATAGGCGACAGCCAATCAAAGACTTTACATAAGCCTATAGTTCACATGCACTCGTTCTTTAAAATACACGTCACATCGCACAAAAGCCACAAACTCACGCGTCACGCCATTTGTCCTCTGAGGCTTTTCTTCATGCACTGTTCATATGCAACGTGCCTATATGGCGCAAAAACGCACAACAACACATGTCAAAACTCGGGTATGTGAGCTACAGTGCGCGCCATATCTTTGGCCGACGCCCTATTTTAATGTTTTTAACAAAACTATACGATTTAGAGTAAAAAA
>JAQFZO010002237.1:0-12708 GCA_034695885.1 Geophilus flavus
ACCATAAAAATCCCAAAAATTAATTTAAAATTTTTTTTAAAAAATGGTATGGGTGTGTGGAGTATGGTACCCCGTACCACCGTACCCCCCGGTCTCAAAGAAAGGAGAGTATGCGTCATAAAACTCACGTACCCAGACACTCTGCGAAGGTTGCGCAGGGACATAATTCTTATTGGATGGGGGAAGAAGAAGAAACCGAGGACGATGGTCGAAGCTGCAGTGAAGCCGATGCCGATCCGGTGGCACTTGGCTCCGGCCGAGGAGCCGCCGACGACGATGCCAGCGATCGCCACGCCCGCGATCGTCTCATCGCACCACGGATTAATGCCGGCACCGATGCCGTGCAAAGTGGGAATCGTGCCGCATGCGGGTGCCGACGGACGCCCGTTGGATGGGGTTTCACGAAAGGCGAACGCGAGATAGCACACCGAGTGGCGCGGATATTGAGAATTTTGTTGCCCAGATTGGTGCGACTATCGATTGGTTTAGTTCGATTAGGCAGCCATGTTGGTTTTATTAAAAATTTTCTAAAAATAAAATAATAAAAATAAAAAAAATTTTTTTTTAGAGTAGTACCATATCGATTTATTTTTTTATTATAAGTGTATGAAGGTAAATGGTGATTGGTTTGGTACGGTATAGTAACGTTTATCGTGATTGGTCGACTCGTTGCAGGGACTCGGGTGACATGACCGAGTTGACGGAGACGACGGCCAACACCAACACCGGAACCGGGCCAGGTGCAGGGGGTGCGCGGGGGCGAAGGACGCAACGGGTGCCGAGTCTGAAACTGGCCAACGGTCGTGTCGGCCCCCAATTTAGCACCCCGTCCGAAGAGGAAGTTCGCTCCCCGCGAACGATCGCTCGAAGCAGCGCGGGGAGCGGCGTCGGGCAGACGGGAGACGAATCGGTGAAAATCAGCGTGGAAAACACGTGCACGGATTCTTTGGTGACCGCGTTGGACGACGAAGGGCAATTCGTTAGCGATTACATCACGCCCGAAATGAATTTCAAGGACGCCAACAGCAAAGTGCACTTCACCGAAGGGATCGGAGACGAGGCTTCCCTATACGGGACACCGAAAGAGGAGATGGGACCGGGAATGAGCGGTACATCGGAGGCGAAACCTGGTTTCATCAGGAATCAGTTACAAGCTCTGTTTCAACCGACCGACAACAAATTAGCTATGAAACTGTTCGGTTCGAAAAAGGCTTTGATGAAAGAGAGGATTCGACAGAAACAATCTGGACATTGGATTATACATCCATGTAGCAGTTTCAGGTACGTCCCACGTCTTCTTACTACTACGTCGCACTTTGCGCATCCAAGACAACCGAGCAAAACAAATTATTCCATTTACCTACACAATGCCAAATTTCACATAAAAAAATTTTACATTAGAAAACCAATATATTTTGCAGTGTTCCGGTAAGGGGGGAGGGGAAACACATGCCCTGCGCGCTCTACGTTTACGGTACGATCCAATGGTACAGGATTACGACTCTTATTGAAATAATATTTTGGTTTGTACCGCGCAAATTTGGTATTATCGTCATATTTTCCCTAGTTACGCCCTAGCAACCGATGGTTTGTGGGCCTTATGGTACGTAGAACATACCCATATAGTTTTTTTTTAGGCCTGAAATGGGTTTTGGTAGGGTTTTTTAAGAAAAGAAGTCTGTTTTACTTCTTTTGTCGACGATTTTTCAACAGGTTTTGCGATGCAGTGCAGCCGCATGGACGTAGCCAGGCGGCGCTTTTCTCTCGCTCCTTCGGTTTTCTTCATCCATGTCGATGCACGCGTCATTTTTCCATCGGTCAAAATCGACTCGTGTCGTATTCACACCTCTTTTCATCTCTTCCCATTCATTTCGCAATATTTATTCATTATTTTCTATACACGTGCCATAATAAAAGCAATTTCTCCTTTTTGCGTGATGTTATGATGTCGTATACCCGCAAATTTTATCGATTTTAGTATCGTGGGCTTAAAAAACAGTTTTTACTTAAAAATATTTTTTTTCCTGTTTTTCAATTTCCTCCGAAGGAATTAACGTATTTCGGATCGAATCGCAGGATTAATAATTAATCGGGGAGATACGGGGGTGGGGAGAGAGAAAAACAAAAAGACGGGATTACGTCATAAGTGGATTATTCAATACGGGAAAAAATGTTTGACCTTATTTCTCGTCGTCGATATCCGTGAGAAAAACATGAAAATTTAATCCGACCGACGATATTCCGCAGTCGAAACGTGGGAAATTCGGTCGGAAAAACGGAAAACGACACGCGACGAACGCGTAAAACGTAAAAAGGAAGAAAACGTGATTTATCCGCAGCGAATTTTTAATTAGACTTAATTTGCACTCGCCACAATTTTGTTGATAAAGACGAGAAACTCGACACTAATTAAAGGGGAGTAACCCTGCAACTGCGAGTGTTTGACACGTGTCTCTTCGATCAGGGCCTCTGCTTCGCTGATAAAACTTAGCCATTAGTCCGAAAAGCGGAAAAGGATTAAGATAAAACACTCTAGCGGTGTTATCTGGCATCACTTTGAGCAAAGTCACCTGTTATTGCTCTGGAATCGTCACTCAAAGTCACTAGAACTTAGCAGATTGGATTTAAAATCACTCAAAAATGGATTTGCAAAGCAAATCAAATCGTTTAATCCCACTTTAGGGTTTTAAACGACGATTTGGTGAATTAATTTCGAGAGTTTCAAATATTTGTCACGCCGAAATGGGAATTTAAAAATTTTTATTTTTTATTTTTTGGCAATTGGAGAAATTGGTAGTCAGCTGCTTTTTCCATTTTGTTTATATTTGTAGCTTCTTTCTGGCTAAACACGAAGCTAGAATAAATAAATAAAGATAAGTTCAGACTTCCCACACACACACGCAAGATTCATGGGCTGCTAGTGAATAATTTAAAAATAATTCCAGTTTATTTGTCCAAGTCTTTTCCCGAGTGCAGAAAAATTAGAAAATTAAAAATTTAAACTCGATAAAATTCATGACAAAAAAATAAAAATATAAAAAAAATATAAAAATCCATTTTGTTTGACACATCGGCACATTTTATTGAAGGAAATCTTAAAAAAAATTGACTGCCAGTTTTGCAGTATTTGTAAACAAAATTGATGTGTTGACTGTTGAATTTTTATTTCATCCAATAAGAGTGTTTATGATGTCATGCAATGGAAGTTTGGGAGGGAAAATAACAAATATTTGGTTACGACCTAACACGCGTCCAATGGCACAACTGTGAAAAGTGGATATTCTTGTTTTCCTGTACTACGACAATCAAATCCTAAGGTCGACTCGCTCGACTCCTTGTTTTCTCCACCATCTTGAATTCCAGATGACCAGAAATGGGAAATAATGAATGAGAAAACGTCCTCTGGTGACGAGAAATTTAAATTTTATACATTTTTCTGATTGTGATCGCCACTTTGAATTTTTAATGTCGTGGGATTTGTGTGTGGATTCAGGTGAGTGAGTGTATGTTGCGAGTTTATGGATTTCTGTACAGGGGACACGAGTTTGTGCTATTTTTAACGCGAGTTTTTTTTTTTAATACGGAAAAGCACTTGGCAGTTGCAAGTGGGATAAACAAAACAAAACAAGCGTTGGAAACTTGGCACACTCCGATTGCTACACGGCAGACCGGTTCGCTGGAGACAGATATTGAGAAAAATATGTGTGCTTCGAGTCGACGAGCCTCGAATTGCACTTGGAATTGGAAAGACTCAGAGATATGGATTGCAAGTTTCGAGTAAACACCACTAGGTGATGGCTCGTCATGCCAGAATCAATCATTATAGCCCCAGAATTGATGAACGACGAGTTTTAACAGTTAAATAACTTAACGACACCCATGACCCGACCCCTTGGAATTCGAAAAATAAATCAAAATCACAACGGCGCTCCAGGGTGCACGTTACCTTTAACTCCCATGTAAAATAAATCGTTGGATGTAATATCTTTTGTCACGAGTGAAATTGTGGTGAATTTGCACCACGGGAGTCTCTGTCTGAATTGGCGTCTGAATTTGGCACAATTTTAAATGTATTATTGCAGTTGTCATTGCAGTAAGAGGCAAGAGGCCTCCTCCTCTTGCTGCATGGAATTGGCATTTTGCATTCTTTTGATTTAATTACATCTAACCAAAAATGAAATACGGTTAATCGGAGTGGCTTTAGTCATAGACGTATAAAATTTAGCCACTCTTTAGTGACTAAATGGTCCAATGATTTTTTCGGTCACTTGGATTTCCAGCGTGTGCACGTCACGACACATTTCACGTTTAATTCCCCGATCGAATCACACCCCGAACCCCATAAATTGGCCCTAAAAGAGTGTAAATAAACGATTAAACCGTCGAGAAGGAAAGACAAGAGACTCGAGTTAAGATGACCCAGAGTTTTCTCAATTTTCCATTTGTCAACTGCGAGTGCTACAAATTGGCCTAAGTGACGCTCGTAAAGAAACGCCTCGACACGAGAGAAACACACCCCTTTGCAGCCCTTATCAGTGTAAACGCTGCCCGTATCAGCATTTTGATGGACGCTAGAACAGGAAGGGCATATCTAAGGTTCTAGTTGCATTTTTCCATCGCTCGTAAAAAGTTGCGCCTCTATTTAAAGATGGAAGAGACGATTAAAGACGCCCGATTGGCGAATGGTGTGGAAAATGGAAATTTTTTTTTTATTTTTTTATTTTTTATTTTCCACTCGAATGGGAAAGGAGAAATGGATTTTTTTTAGTGAAGAGGGGAAGGGGGAATGGAAATGGGAAAAAAGGGGGTGTGAGATTAAACGGCAATAAGATAATTGATCCAATTTCTCGTTTTTCGAGTCGAGTTGCAGCGCCATCCGACGAGCAGATGTGTTCAACTACATTCTTAATGACATATTAAGAAGAAAAAGGACACTCGGCTGATTTTCCACGCTATTGAATAGACGAGATGATGAGCTCTGGGCCACAGTTTCACGTACTCGACCTTACATTTTAAAGATCTTCTTACAATTATAACGCTTTTTAACTAAGAAAGAAATAACTAATTGATTTTTTTCTCACTTTTTCAATAATTTCGCAAGATTTAATGCAATCTTAATGAAATTTAATGAAATTACGTGTAAAGATTCAATTTATCCAATTTCTTATACGTATTAAACAAGAACCCATATAAGACTGATTTATTATTTTAATTTACAAAAGTTCGTCGAACCCAAGCCATAAACAACGGCGCAATCGAAGCGGGCGTTAACACGCAGCTTTTGCTGCACTTGCGCGCGCAATAAACGATGGGCTTTGCTGCGATGCTCCAACGGATGGATGATCGAAGATGATCGACTACATCCAACCGTTTCTCTTCTACCCCCATCTCTCCCTTCAACCCCCCGCCCAACATATCCATCAACACTTTCCCGCACTGCACGCTGCACTTGACTTCACTGCAATGCACGCCGCCAATTGGTTCCGAGTGTTGGAAGGAACTCACAGATATTAGATCTCGTAATGAAACCACTCGGAATGTATGATTTTGAAGAAGACACGTCGAGAACGAGTCATCACAAACGAGGTGCAATTTTTTGGGTGGGGCCATTGGTGGGGAGGGTGAGGGGGAGGAGGGGGCGGTGAAGCGTCGTTAGTCGATTGGGTGTCGAACGTGAGTGGAGTGTTGAGAAATATCGATGGAGATGAGAGAGACTAAGAAAAAAATTTTTTTTGTGTGTTTTGGATTTTTTTGAAATTGTATACAGTAATTAGTTTTGTTGTTTTATTGAGAGAGATGTCGGGAGAAAGTGTAAAATTGGAGGAATTGAAATCTTTGTGAGGTTTCTCTTTCTTTTCTCTCCCTGCGGATCTTTTGCCTTCTCTTTCTCTGTTCTGTCTTGCTCGCCCACCCCTTCCTCGTGTCATCTGCAGTGCGGTTCTCTCGCGCTTTAGACGGAAACAAAAGTTGCCTCTTTTCTCGAAAGCTACTTGTTGTTTAGCGACACGCACATGCAAATTAGAGTGGGCATTAACGGGTTAATGCACCATTTGGCGACAGATGCTATACGGAAATTCATTTTTTTAATATTTTATTTTTTTGTTTCTTCGATTTTTGTTTTTTTAAGTTATTTTTTCAAATTTTTTTTTTTTATGGAAAAATTAAATTTCTCCATTTGGGTTTTAAAGGGTCGAAAGCAATATGTTGGTCGTCGCCTCGCGTGAGTTGGATGTCGGATGAGATGTGTCGTACACGTTTTATGGGTGTGGTCATGTGTTGGATGCATCTGGAGATGTAAGAAAAGGCCTAATAACGAGTCGGCTTCCCACCATGACATTTTTTTTTATTTCATTGAAATTTATTTTATTTTATCCCTAAAATGAATTTTTCTCTTTATCATCCGGAATTTTTTTTTTCAAAAAATGAAAGGCTGATAAAAAAAATGAAAAATTAAAGATCAGCCCCAAACTTTTTCCCCATTTCCCCTCTTTCCCTTCTTTCTTAAATCTTTCGTCACAAATCTCACAATGGATGGATGGAATTCAGGTATACTCTCGAAAAATGGCTGCACACAGATCTGGATCCGGTCCAACTTTGATTTCCACGGATCAAACTATACGGTTTTATCTACGTCGAAACATCCAACACTCGTTTATCGTTGCAACAACAACACACACACACGTCGAGTTTATTTATTTGTACAATAACAAAACCCAAACTGGAAATTCATCAAAATTCCAATTTTTTTCTCTTTCTCTCCCTTTTTGAATTTGGGGAAGTAAATTGATGGGACTGATATAAAAGTCTTTTAAGCCAATTTTTCTTCTTTGATTCCCTGCCAATTTTCCTCGCAATTTGATTGGCTGAATTTCCTTTTTCTTTTTTACGCGAGTAAACGAAGTATACAAATCCAATTAAAATTTGAATTCAGTCGAATCGTGAGTTTGGGTGAATGTTTTTAGTGGCGGGAAAATTTTTTTTTTTTTTTTTAAACCGGATGTTAGCGATAATGTTTGTGAATTTTATCGACGACGATGACATTTATTAGAACAAAGTTGCTGTCATCAAATTTAACGAGATTTAAGTCAAAATGTGAGAAGAGCCCTCTGGTGGTGTTTTGATCTAAATAGACAGAAATTTGATCAAATTTTGATTTTTCTGTATTTTCGACACCAGAGGACTCGATGTTGATTTTTCTTTTTTTTGTTTTGGTGAAAATTTATTTATTCGGGAAGTTTTTCTTTAATTTTTCTTTTTGCGAGATTCGATTGTGGAAACCGAAAGAGTAAAAAGGAAATGAATCGAGTTTTGGATCCGGCGAAATAAATTTTTTAAATTAACTTTCATCCATGATGAATTGCATTCTGGGAATGTTTTCGACATAAATAATTCAAACTTTACATTTTTATCCAAATAAATCTCCATTTAACGGCATTTTCTTGATAAAAAAAATAAATAAAGCGAGATTTCTACGATTTTAATCGAGATTTCTCAGGATTTTCACACAATGACATCACCCTCGACTCACCTCCTTCACAGAGAAATTATTTCATCTTAAACTTTGCCATTAGGTGGCGCCGAAACGTCCTTCTTCGCCTCGCAGCCTCTCGGTCTCGCCATCTCTCATTTTGTCACATCAATTTCCCGAACGTTGCCTTCCTACAATTCTCCCTTGACAAAACTTTTGCTCTCCTCTTTTCTCTTCTTTTTTTTTATTTTATTCCTCAACTTCTTCACCTTTGACGCCGCATCCATTTACAAGAGGCAAAAGGCGCAAAGGACTTTTCGTCGCACGACATAAATATAAATCTTGTCTGAAATGAGAGACTTTATCCCGCCGTTCTCGTTCTTCTCTTTCATTCTTTGGCTCCCCCTAGGTGGCGCCGGCGAGGCTAATTTTCCATGCAGGTGTGTGCAGACACGCGTCGAATGAAGTGCACACCAATAAGGAATCATGATAGCGCCGTTAATCGATAAGTTCGGGCATTGCAGTGAAGCAATTCATGGCCCCACACGTTGTATCATTTTCACGCTTCACTGCAATAGACATCGATTCCGAGGCGCTCGGAACAACGACTTCCGGTGGGGTTGGAGAATGGGAGTTTTCGGGGTTCTGAACAAACGTTGGTACATACGAGTTCCTGTAATTTTAGACCCATAATGAAACCGGAAGTATTTTTTTTTATCTCTGGCGAAATGCAGAAAATCGATTTTCGAGTGCTCGAAATCTTCACTTCCGGTCGAGTTGGAGATACAGAATTTTCAGGGTTTGAACTAAACATCGACACCTCGGAACCTTTGAAATTTTAGATCTATAATCAAACAAAAAGTTGCTTTTTAAACCTAATGAAGTTGCCTCCAATTACAAAAAGACCGATTTCGAGCATTCGGAAACCCAACTTCCAGTCTCCTCGGAGCTCTGAAATTTTCGAGGAACCGAGCACATCTCCGAACCTCTCCGTTTATAAAATTATTGCCTCCTGACAAAACCGGAAATGGGCTTCCGAACCCTGCGAAATCGCAATCTCGGGAAAACTCTGAAAACTCGAAAAACCACAAAACACGACGTAGAGTAAATCGAAAAATGATTAAACAAATTACAAGAGAAAACGATCGGGTTAAGTTAAGTCTCGGCAAAGCTCTGGAGGGCACTGCATACAAATTACAAATTGGGAAAACTTACCAAAACCTTAATTACTACGGTCAGTAGGGACAAAACGAAACGCGAAGAGCAAAGTCAACATGGAAACCAATCGACTCGAACCAACTCCATCCAACCAACACAACACAACACAACCATTTTTCCATTTTTTCAATTTTTTCCACCTCCCACGATGACGGGAAATGGAGTATTTACACAACAACTCATTTCTCCCTCCCTCCCTTCCTCCCTTCCCATTACATTCGAATGAAAATATGACGATTTTCCCACGTGGAAACGCGATTTGCCTTTGCACACCCTCTTTTACATTCCCATTGATTCGGTGGTGTTTGTCGGTGCGTAATTCCAGTCGAAATTTACATCACCTGGGTCGGTTCCTGCTGTGCGTTCGGCAATTTGCATAGCTTCGAGACACGTGATGGAGTTTCGATCCCCATTTATGATGGATTAGATTCCTGACAAGCATCTTTATGCATACATAAATAAAAAATACGGAACAAAGAGGGCGCTTTAAAGTGATTTTTATTTTCAACACTATTGCCGATTCTATAAATAAATAAATAAATAATAAATAAAACATGTCAAGGTATGGCATTGGTATTTGTTGTGTGATTTATTAATAGACGAATCGCTTTAATAATTTGTTTGACTTTTGTTTACATAATTAGCTAATGCGCTTTTCATGTCGAAGCGTTTTAAAGGGAATGCGAATTGACGACGACGACGGAATTTTTATTTTTTTTATTTTTTCGTTTTAGGTTTTATTGGGACTTGTGTATGCTACTATTGTTAGTGGCTAACCTCATCATTCTCCCGGTGGCAATATCTTTCTTTAACGATGACCTCAGCCTTCGCTGGATTGCCTTCAACTGCCTCTCTGATACAATCTTCCTCATAGATATTGTTGTCAACTTCAGAACGGGTGAGTAGACAAAGATTTTTTTCGTTTTATGTTTTCTTGTCATGGGGGGACGTGTTTTTTGATTATTTCTGCCTATATTGCTTTTTCTTTTCAAACTTGGCTCATGTTTGTTTTGCGGTTTTATGACGTTTGGGTGTGTTTGGAATTGAATGGGGATGGAAGAGCACTTCCGGTTCGTGACGAGTCTGAAATTTTCAGGGATTTCATTTTTTGGAGTGTATACTAAGGATCTAGTTTCTGATTGAACCGGAAGTTGCCTTTAATTACCCTCAAAATTGCTGCTTTGTGAAGGTTGTGTTTGGGATTTGGAAAGGATCGAAGTGACACTTCTCGTTAATGGAGAATCGAGACATTTTCAGGAAACGGAGTTTGGGAGTTGTAGTTGGAGCCTAGAATATTTCAACTGCCTAATTGAACAGAAAGTTGCCTTTAACTGCCTTTAAAATTGCTGTTTTCCGAATGAAGGTGAAGGTCGAGTCGTGTTTGCAATTTGGAAGGGATCGAAATGACACTTCCGGTGTATGGAGAATCGAGAAATTTTGAGGAAACGTAGTTTGGGAGTCGTATTAGGAACCTAGAAAATTCTGACGACCTAATCGAACCGGAAGTGCCCTTTCATCCCCCTCGAAATTGTAATATCGAGTCGAAGATTGCGTTGTTACATTTCACGTTGCCATTTGGAAGGAGTCGAAAACCCACTTTCTGTTTTCGGAGAATCGAAAAATTTTCAGAAATCAGAGTTTACGAATCGTAGAGGGAACCTAAAAACTTTTGAGTTCCCAATCTAACCGGAAGTCCCTGATCACGCCCTCGAAATCGGCGCGAAGCGTGAAGAAGACGGTTCGGCTGCACCGCACTGCACCACCTGCAGCTACGATGGGCATGCCATTGTGGATGGAACGATCGACCACGACCGATTGCGTGTTGTGCAACCACGAGGGCCACCGATGCCAAACTGCCAATGCACATTTTGATCTGCTTACAGCTAGCTTTCAAATATCACATTACATCATGCCCCGAGCACCCGAGCCCATCATCCCGACCCTCTCTCGCTGCGAAACCTTGGCAACACTTAAGATTTTCCTCTTCGAGTGAACGAACACGGTTTCATCCGAATTAATTCTTCCAACTGCTTTCACCAACACTGAAAGAGCGACTCTTGTTTGTTCCTTCACACTCGATTCCTCTTAGAATTCAAAAATTAAGTGAATCCCCTTCAAAATATAGAAGGAGAAAAATAAAAAAAAACAATTTTTCATGACTGCATTCACACCTGATTAACATACGTGAAATTTTTTTAAAAATTCCTCGAGAAAGGAATTTTGTAAGAAAATCTCACGTGTTAAGATGGGAACTAGAAAAAAATGCTATTTTCAACATTTAAGTCTAGTACGCACTTACAGGTTTTCATAATGAAGTGAAAATCTACTGTATTTACCTAGAAACTTAAGGGAAACTTATTTTTACCAGGTAAAATAAACTTTTAAAACTTTTAACAAACGTGCGATCGACAACGGTGTGCCGCTAAGCGATTTCCACTCCTCCTCTATTCAAATTCCTTGATTTAACTCGAACAATTTTTATTTTTGTCCGCATTTGTTTGAGCAAAACTGTTATTGGATTAGTTTATTATCACCTTGACATCCTGCTAATTGCGCCAGTATGAAATGAGGTTTGTCATCATCGCCCGCTTTCATCCTCGCGACACTTCATCAGCTTAAGCAACTCTGACAACTCAGATTAATCTGTTTTGTTTTGAGACTTAATGATTTTAAGTCTTTTTTTTTCTTCAAGACTCAAATTGTGAAAAATATTTGTTTGTTTTTGTATTTTTCTGGTGGAAATTAAGGGGGAAGGAAGGAAACGCTTTGTGCGAGCGAGTTTCCAACTTTAAATTGTATTCATTTTCATTTTATTGTGTTTGATCTAAGGAACATGTTCGCAGGAAGTGACTCTTTGATTATTGTTTACAAATGAGTTGAATGGAAATTTCTGATTAAATCTTACACACCTTTAATTGCGATACTGTTGTCGAGAATGTCGGTGTTTATTATTTATAACGTGAGGTCTGGATAGTAAATGAGCAAAGTTTTGATGGTAATTAGCCATAATTTTGCTCGAAACTTAATTGACATGTTAGTTTGGCCACAAAAGAGATAATGCAGTTTGTGGTGGGCTACTTCTATTTTGCGTTCATTTATTCTGGTTGTTATAACAGTTTATTATTCACCAGGAATAATAATAACCAAAGCCACAAACATCAACAAAAAAATGTAATTAGAACATTTTCACTTTGGAAACCAGAATCTTATACACGCACGCTGAGCGATGCAGCCAAGCTATCGCCATAAAATTTTAGGGGGAGGTGTTTTTAACCTTTCTCATTCTTGTGCTGAAGGATTTTTAACTCTAAATCGCATAGTTTTTTTTATAAAAAATAAAAATAGTGGGTCGGCCAAAGATTTGGCGCACACTGTATGAAGTTATTGAGAATTTGAGCAGAAACTGTTATCGTTTTTGTGTATCCCAGCTTGATGGTCAACACCGTCAAACAGCTGATGTGCGTGTGCGGCATCTTTGGCCGTTCTTTGATGGACTCAAGGAGGATGTGGAGGAAGATCAGGGACTTAAACCTAGTTCATATGCATGCGTTATCTTAACAGCGTCACTATGCACGTCACTGACGCGCATTAAAGTTGAAAATTTTCAGCTCAAGACGAGTGCATCAAACACAAATTAACGGTATTTGGTGTCTGACGCACGTTTAATGAGTGTTATGACGCAAAACAGTTCGCATGCAACGCACCACAATGCAGAGCATCTTGTTCAAGGGAACTAGCTTTTAACTATTGTTAGGCAATGTTGTAATAATAATACATAAATATTGTTGAACAATGCTGCCCCATTTTTCTTTACTTTCCTTTTTCTTGGAACTGAGTGTTTATTAAATCATGATTAAATGCTGGTGACATTCTGACATTTGTGATGAGTCTTGGTTTATTGCAGATTGATAAACTCTTCCAAATGTCAACCAGCAGCTGATGCCATTCTTTCAATTTCATTTTTATTTATTTATATATATATATATTTTTTTTTTTTTTACTTTCTCCATTTATTTTAAGAA
>JAQFZO010002238.1:0-12708 GCA_034695885.1 Geophilus flavus
ACTGGCTAAAATTCTGTACGGGATTCCTGAATCTTTACTTATTTTCACTTAGATTCACCAAGATTCACTATGTCATGCGACATTGTTCAGCCAATCCCAGCGCTTTATCGATGATCGGGCAAGATTCATCAAAAGATTCACTACCCCTGGGAGCCCTGTACACAGATTCACCCTAATGTCGTCTCCCTCGCTTTAATTTAATACTGTTAAGTCATTATTAAAGTGAGAAAAATGTCACTATTCAATAGTGATTATTTATATTGGGAGTTATAATTGTCTAGAAAAATATGTCATTAAAGTGAAGGGAGAACTGTAGTGAAAGTGGGAGTCGAGAGCTGGAAGATAATTATTCAGAACTTTTACTTGTTGGACTCCCTTGGAATCTGTGTACAATTACACCTTGGACTAACTAGTCCAAGATTACACTATGCTTACATAACAGGATTTATTGAAGATTAGCTTGGTTTTCTTAATTGTTGAGTATTGTTGTTCATTGTTGATTTACAAAATAATCCTCAAAAAATTCCATGTAAACATATTGACAGTTAAGTTAGCTTGGTACTTAACCATTAACAAAGCTCATAATTCTTTGATTTTTGATGTTAAATAAGGGAATTTATAGACTACTGTATAATGTATACTGACAGTTAACTAATTGTATTATCTGAGAAATGCAAAGGGAAAAACCTATGCCATAACAGGCCCTGTGTGCATTAAATTAGGTCTTAAGAGAGATTTTAATTTTAACTGCTCAAAGATATTTGTAGAAAGCTTCATTCCAGGTATCTGAATGGTGTTGCTCTGTCTAATAATAAAAGCCTTCAGTGTAACTGTCAGTTTATTGGGATTAAAACTTGGGGGTTTTGGATGTCAGGGATTTTTTTTCTATTTCTGGAATTTTATTTAGACTAAAAACATATCACTTAAAGCTTAAATTTACCACATCAAGGCCCTTTTGCTATGTTAAGAGCAAATGAATGAAATGCTTCATCATTTATTTGTGCTTACTTTGAATAAATTCCAAACCAGTTGAAATTTATCATATTTAATGAACGGAAAAATTCAAAACACTATAAAAAGACTCGGTTTTTGAGCGAGTAAACACCCTGATAACAAGACTATTATTTAACTTTATTACTCACAACCCTGAAAATCTGAAAATAGAAGTTTTATTGAAGTTTATCAGATGGGATGAGCCAAATTAGCCAAAAGTTTATAACCAAGAAACAGTTTATAAACAAATACAAAGCTTTTATTGATTCAAGTCTAGACAAACAACCCTCAAAAACATCAAAATCCACATTAAAAAAACACTTCAAACACATTTTTGACACAAAAAATCAAAACAAACCAAATTTACAGCGTCATTACAACAAAACCACAATTTATAGTTGATTGTCTTCTCACTGGATGGCGCTGGAGCAACATGGCTGCTTCCAGTCCCGATTCCCGCCCAAGTGACTTTACAATTTTTCACGCGCATTTCGAGCATGAATAATTTGTTTACTTTACCCCTTTTAAACTTTTGCAACTTACGTTCAGTTCTAAAACTGTTTACACCAAAAATACAGAGAAAAAAAAATGTTGACAGTTTACTGATGTCACTTGGGTAATCCCTGTCAACGCATCAGTCATTGTGTCGTTGCATAACGCGTTCCTCTGCCGGCTTTGGATCCTTTGGAATTGGGGGTGTCTTTTTTTATTTTTAAACCTTTTTCCAGACCAGTTCTCATATCTCCGAATGCTGTGCTCTGTTTCAGTCGACTGATTTCTCCGTGAAAGAAATTTCTTGAGAAAAATTTCTCCCCGTTTTCTGAGCTTCTTTTAGAAAAATCTGTAAGAAAGAAAAAGAAAGTCAACACACTCACTCTTCTTAGATTTCCCTCTTTATTTTTCTCAAAGAAAAAACACAAAAGAATCCTTTTTCTTATTTTATCGACCCAAAAAATGTTTATTTTCGACTCTGGTGGGTTTTTGGCGAACCAATTTGAACTGGAATTGAGGAATTTTCACTTTATTTCCGGTTTTTCAGTAAATAAAAATTCGTGTCTTCCACAACTGGAGGAAAAATGTTTTATATATTTCTGGTAGGGTTAAAAAACGAGTTAAAAAATGATTACGGAACGCCTTTTTGAAGGGCGTGGCCATGTTTTAACATTTAACTCACGAGCAAACCAGTTTTTTTTTTTTTTTTTATGTAATGACAAATAAATAAATAAAAAAGGGAGAAAAGGTGATTCGAAATCAGTTTCCAGGTAGATTTTAAGTGTAGCAACATGATGACTAAGTCTTCGCCGCTGGGTTTAAAAGGGTTGAATGTAATTTTAGATTTAAATGCTGCAGCAACATCTGAGAATTGTCTAATGCCGGTTTATTGTTTCATTCGAAATTTTATTGGGTAAGTTTTCAGTTTCTACATTAATTTTCATCTTTTTTTACCCATTATTTTAATTAAACTTTTTTTACATCTTAAAAAAAACATCCAATAGCAGGTTTTTAATTTTTTATCTCACGAAATTTATCTCAAGCATCCGGAAGTGAATTTTTAGTTTTTAACAATTTTTGGGTCGAAATTTTAAATTTATTTCATTTGATGTTGCTGAGAAGGAAATTTTTTTACTGAAGGCTTTAAAATGTTAGTGTTCTAGTTAACCTTTAGCTAGCTGTAAAATGTTAAACAGTTCTCATTATTAATCTATGGACGTTTTTAGGTTCATGGGTGTGTAATTCTTTATGATGAATTATTACTTTTTATTATTTTATTTTATTTTTGCATAATTTTCAGTAAAAAAAAATTTTTGTGTGGTAAAATGATGACTAGATTATATTATCTACGCAATGCAACATTTTTGGAATAATTTTTAATTTAAAAATATTTGATAAGAATTTTTAATCATAATTTAATTGATAATTAATAATTAAAATTGTGAAGTAAAGTTCACATTTATTATTGGATTTTTAATTAATTCCACGTTTTCTTTATGGATTCTTATATAAAACTTTGTTTATATTTGGTTTTTGTTGGTTCTATCTGGTTGAACACAAAAAAAATGACAAAACCAAACCCATCAATTATAAAATCGAGTTTTTTTCTCATCTCATACTCATAATAACATTCAAAGGTCGCAATGCTTTATGGGAAATCGAGAAACTGAATAAATAAAAATGAAATTAATTTTGTGTTTGGAAAAAAGGGGGAAAGTGACGTCAATGGTGTTCCACTTTATACAACAGAGTGAACCACATCTTTATTTGGTTTTCTAATGGTCCGGATGCTGAAAAAGATGTTTTGACCTTGAAATGCATCACGTGACGTAAAGGAAAGGCGGGAATTGCCTTGGTTTTAGGGGTCAAGGGCTGATTTTTCAAGTAGATGAATCCGTATCCAAGGTGAAGTTGAACATTAAGTGCTTAATTGAAACTGTAAACATTAAATTGCCCGTATCCACCTTTTACTGGTTCCCGCGCTTTTATTTTTAAATAAAAAAAAAAACATAATAAAAAATTTCCCGTTTGTTAAATTAGTCAAATTTCGCAACTCGCATTTTAAACACTGTTTACAAATACCAACTGGTCCTGAACCCCCGTTTTTTGTCGACATATGGTCCGCCTTCGTGCATTAATCTGAGTCGATTGACGTCATCACTGAGTTTTCGTCTGATCTGATGATGGAAGAAATTTAAAGATAGTAAATTTCTTTTTTTTTTTTTTAAATGATAAAAAAGTGACCAGACAACTCGAACTCGGCACAGAAAGGAACAACAACTAGTAGCCAAAGGGTTTATCAATATGACAGGTTGTTATTAAACAGGAAATATTCGAAACAGGTGTGTGGGAAATGAAAGTCGAGTTGAAATTTAGCCGGATTTCTTTCTAGGGTTATTTTATTTGGATTTTTTGATGTTTTGTTCTTTGGTGGTTGGTGGTTGGGACTTAGTTTGGTGGTGATTTGTGAGATGGAAATTTTTTTGGTTTTTTTTTTTGTGTCTAAATTGGTTGGGGTTTGGTTTTTGATGTTGGTGAGTCATGTTTGGGACTGATGGTGATGAGGATTCACAATTTGCGGCTTTAAAACGAGGTCACTGGGACAACAGAAGTTTCGACCTACATTTTGTTATTTCTGTGGTTAAAATAAGATAAGGTGTAGGAAAAATTCCATTTGAAGACAAGGATTGAGTTTTTGCTGATTTGGTTTTTTTTTTTTTGATGATTTTTTTTTGATTTTTTTAAATGATTTTTATGGTGATGTTTTTTGGTTTATTTTGAGTTTGTTTATTATGACTGATGGAGAAATCGAGAGTGAGTTGAGAGGATTTTTTTCGAGTGAATCTTGTCTTGAGATTAAATTTCGCTGTGAGATGGGTTTTGGTTACGTTTTGATGCATTTAATCGGGGAAGTGCGATGGGGAGACTGATGAGGTTTGAAATTCTCTGATTTTCTGTAAGATTCTTTGTTTTTATGAAGATTTTTTTTACAGATTTTTGGGATTTTTAAAAAAGATTTTATACAAAATTGAAATTTTACTGAAATTTAGTCGAATTTTAGTCCATAGGATTTAATAAATTTTTAAAGATTTGTAAGATTTATTGAGATTTTAATGATTTTTTAAGATTTTAATGGATTTTCGAGTGGTTGACAAGATTTTCACCAATGTCTGCCCCTTAAATTTCACATTTTAGAGTACGGAAATAAAATTACGTCCCGAATTTGACCAAAATTCATTTAATTCATTGTGTAATAATACACTAAGTTTGGGAAATTATCACTCGGGGGCATTGTTTCAATAACTATAGGGCGTTAGGTATTTTTTGGTTGTGTAGGGTTACAAAATGGCAGTGAAAACTGAAAATATTTATTTCTCACTCGACTTTGTACTGACGTAATTAACTATAATCTTTCCAAACAAAAGATCAGTAAGAAATTACGCAACCGGCAGTTTCCAGAGTAATACAAATCATTTCCTCCATCCCGGACTGCCAATCTCAGCGCAAGTTTGTCAACGCTGTAAAATTCACTCGTAAAACAACTGACTAATAAACGTTGTTAATATATTTTTAACTCAGTTCAAGCAATAAAAAACAACAAATACGTGTTTTTTAAATCCGGAATCACAATCAAACAATAAAACATTGCGCCAATTTTTCCCCGCAACATTCGTTTCATCCAACTCACAGGAAAAAAAAACGATTCACAATAACAAAAAAAAGTCCATTTCTGAAAATAATGCAATACCTTTGAGAAACTTTGGCATAAACCAGTAAAATCCAACCACAAATTACAAGTTAGGTAATAATGATCCAGAAAATGAGTAACAACTCGACATTTCGCATGCGGAATATCGGAAATCATTGCATTATTTATTTATATTCATATTCATTCAACACACCTTTTATTCAATTCAGGGCGTTACGACTTTTTTCAATGTCTCAAAACATCTGCATCTCCAAACTGGAATACAATAATTATTTATTACATAATGAAATAAACCCAGAAAAATTTAATAATCAGAAAAATTGGTCACCTCTATTCCACATTCACATTTTTAGAACCCTTTATTAGCCTTATTCACCATATGAGTTAAGAAAATTGCCCAAACAGACCCACATTTCAAACCAGACTTTTTTTTAAAAAAAACTTTTCATTTTTAATTTTTAATTTTCGTATTTGAAAAAAAAAAAATGAATACAGAGTAACCCCTGCAAGGCTTCCTATCGATTAAACGAGGAATGAAAGAATGGAAAAAAATAATTGGCAGGAATTCTTATTTATTTCCTTATCTCAGAGACGGACTTAGTTCCTTCATTTTTAATTTTTTTCATCTCAGCTCAGCTCAGCTCAGTCGCTTCTTTGGACTTTGACGCGACCTCGCTCCTTTTTTCTCTGTTTTTGTTGTTATTTCTGATATCCCAGATGTCAATCTCGCGACAAAAGAATTTTTATTCCATTTTTTTTATCCCAAAAAATACAATTCCGATGTTGAAGATTATTTTTTTTTCCCGATTTATTTTCTACGGGAAATTACAAAGCCATTATTATTTTTATTTATATTTTTTATTTGTTCTTTTACTCCTTTCGTGTACGAATTGAGGTAAATGTTGGGATCGTTCGTGCGCGGGCGGGGTTAATCCGTCAACCTGGGTCAGTGGGTGGATATGTGGACGTCCCGCGCATGCGTGTGTATCGATTCCGATGCAACACTGCGGGTTTCATGGAAGTTTTGGGTCGTTCGTTTGTTGCGCGCATCCTGTCGTGTTGTGTTTTGTTATGTTTGAGTCGATGCCAATTGCCAAACATGTAACTAGGGTCCCGTAAACAATGTTCAAGGTTTGTTCGAGCGGAAAGTTACCAAGGAATTTGTCGTGGACCTCAACTGTGGGCATGTGCAACACCTGATCAAACAGTTATAGATAATAGGATAATAGTTAGCGATGCGCAGATAGATAAACAGATGAGATGATTAACCTCATGTTGTGGGCTATGGGTGCGCTTTTGATTTAATGTAATGCGCAAAATTCGCGTTGTGGTTGTGGAGATGATTTTTTGAAAACAGATTAAATAATTATATACGCAAACAGATTAGGTTTCTGTTATGGAATCTGTCTTGTGAAAATTTTGTGTTTTTATGTGAAAATTTGAGACTTAATTGAATTGATATCGAATTTTTTCGATATTTTTTTAATTGAAAGTAAAAAAAAATAATTATAATAAATATATTACGTAATTATTATTGGGGGTTTTGAAGTGAATAGAAAGTTGAAATGAAGGGGAAAATAATTTATTTACAATTTTTTTTTTCTTGGGTTTTACCTTGACACAAAACTGAAATTTTAATCAACTCGGTTAATAACACATATCTTCACGCTTATTTATTTATTCCACTCATCTAAATGTAATCAAAAAGTATTATAGACTGATACACTTAAAATTCCAATTTTTTTCTTGATAAAAAAAAGATGATTAAACCCTCGATTTAATTGTTTTTATTCCGAAAAAAAAATTTTAAAGTCATAAAATTAAAATAAATAATAATAAAAAAAATATTTAGCTGTTCAAATCTCCCTTATATAACACACTGTTATCAGGTTATTAACACGTGACATTATCAGAATGGAATTTTTCTTTTATGAAAGGAAATTAAAATAAATTTATCTTAATAATCACATCCAGCATAATAAAACGTCATTTAATCACCAATTAAACCCGAATTTGCCATCAATCGTTACCCAATGTCGAAAGGGTTACAAAACACCTTCAAAAAAAAAAAAAAAATTCTTTATTTTTGCGCCAAAATTAAAAAAAAAAAAAAAAAAAAAAAATTGTGGAAAAGGTCCCATCGAAATAATACGGGTCAGAATTAAATTTTCCTACTCGCTCGTTCTTGCAACTGAGAAATACGACCTTGGCTCGTGTGCCAAGTTTTGCCCGGCTGGTTGAACCAGTGGGCTTTGTGCCTTTTATCGCCGACCAACCAGTGATTAGCGCGAGACACTCGCCTACAAAAAGGAGCCGAGAGCAGCGACGCGAGTCAAAAGTGAAAACAAACGCGAGTAACGCAGACGTAAAACTTTTTCCTCCGACATTTCGTCACACGAGTGCGCCTTTATAAGGTGTCGCACGACGCCAAGCAGTCTTGCACGGAATAACGAGCAATTTTTACTCGCGCAAGAGTTGAAAAACCTGTCTCGATCCAACTCACCTTTAAAAATAGAGAAAAATTCTTTGAAGGAAATTTTTAATTTCCAAACGATATCGTCGCTTTTATTGCTATTTTCTACTTTTAATCATGACTGAGGTGCAAGTAGTCGCCTACAGCAACATGATGTTAAATAAGAAAGAACAAATGGCCATCATTTCACCACAGTCCGACGATGCTGAATTTATTTGGTGGCTCTTGTAAGTTTCGATTTTTTTTCCTTTTTATTTTGTTTTGTTTGCGTTTTATTTCTTAGCAACGGAAATTAATTTTAAGCTTGTATATGGATCCTGGGTGGTAAGTTCGGACTGTTGCTGGGGGCCCAGAAATTCATGATGCCCTATGTTTTTTTTTTTTTTTTTTTTTGGGCGAAATTTTTTTTTTAAAAATGGGGTGATGATAAGAAGAAAAAATTTTTTTCTGATTTTTTTTTTTCGTTGTGTTGTTGTTGGGGTTTAAAGTTTGAAGGGGATTTTGTTTATTTAAATGCCATCAGGTGTTTATTGCGGTTGGTTTTAATGGTTTCGCGATTAGATAAGTTTGTTGATTTTTTTTTCCTGATGGTTGATATTTTTGTTTTGAAGTATTTTAAATAATACCTTTAGTCTCTTAGGTAATGTGATAACTGTTTCCTGTATTTATAATTACATATCACACACTATTGAGTGTGGGAATTCGACTTTTTCCGTTTCCTATATGTTGAATATCTTTTTTTTTTATATTGGGGTGTGAATATTTTCATGTTGGAATTTTTATTTTATATTTTATTATTTTTTTATCTGTCAAAATTTTATCAGATATTAATCTCAGAAAAAATATTTAAAACAAAAAATATGAGAGATAAAATACAAATATTTTGTTTTTGGGGGGTGTGGATGGGTGGGTTTTGTAGAAATAAATTTTTTCCCTGTCAATCAATCGATATTTTCCGAGTTTTAAAATTTTTTCCAACGAAAAACATGGATTTTTCGTTGAAAAACGAGCGTGGAATTGAGTATTGTACCATAGTTTTGGTCGATTCGGGTTGGCAACACGGAGATGCCAGATGTCTGCGAACCGGTTGGAACCGGCTGGCAAGAGCAAGAGCAGAGAACGCTGGCCTAGGCAGACGCAGAGGCAGCGGCTGGGTTGAGCTCTACCCTCCCCCTTTCTGCGGCTGCCTTTGTTGCTGTCTGTGGAACGCGATGGCTACGAAACGTGCAGCTTGTCAAACGCAGGATCAGCACGAGGAGTCGCAGGTTTAATCACAGGTGAATTTGCTTGTCGGCTTTTCTCGGCCGAGGGCTCGATACGAGGTTAAAACAAGGACGGGTGTGGGTTGGCATTGCGTCAGTGACGCAGTGAGGCCGCCATTTGTTGTGTGTTGGGTGATTCGCTTTTATTAAGCGAATTTTTTCAACTCGTTTCAATTAATTCCCCATTCAAAAACGTGTCATTTAATGTCTCTTTTTTTATTATACGTATAATTAACTATTTTTTTTGTTCTTTTTTGTTCTTTTTTCTGTCTTTTAGCACTTCTGGTTCGAGTACGGTTGCCATTGATAACAAAATCGAGCAGGCAATGGTGAGTAATTTTTTTTTTTCTTTTGTAAAAATTTGAGTTTTAAAAAAATTTTTTTTCTATTTTCTATAGGATTTGGTCAAGTCTCATTTGATGTTTGCAGTGAGGGAAGAGGTAGACGTTTTAAAAGAGAAGATCACGGAATTGATGGACCGAATCAATCAATTGGAATACGAAAACAGCATTTTGAGAGCTGCAGCGTCTCAAGAGACATTGGCTAAATTGGCTCAACCGCCTCCTAATCCTCAACCTCCTAATCCGTCGTCTTAGTGCCGTTTGTTAATAAATCTTTTAAGGGAAGAATTTTAAATTCAAACATGTACAAAACAAAAAATACTGTGACTACTGTTTATAATCAATGATTGCTCCGAGATCTCGCCTCTTTCTCGGCAACCCATATCTTCTCCCTTACCAACGACTGTATGGCTACTTATTATTATTAATTAATTAATCAGTTAATTCTTTAAAAAAAAAAAATCACAAATTTTTTTTCTTGTGTTTTTCGGATTTTTTTGTTTCCTCTTCATTTAATTGCTCAATTTTTTCTGCCTGGAAAATGTGAAAAAATTTGTATAATATGGACAAACATTCCCCCAAAGTTTTTCTATAGATAAAGTGATGAAAAGAGTGTTTTTACACGATAGAAAAAGGGTTGCCTGAGAAACGAAGAGGGCCGGTTTCCCTCCCTGGTGCCCAAGATGATGTTCTTGACAGGACCAATCAAAATTGTTGACAATTTCCTGTGGCAACAATATTCTTGAGTGTGTTTTTTTTTTACTGATTTTCTTTCAAATGTGATGAAATTCTGTTTTTAAGTCAGTGACTTTTGGACTATTATCTTTTTGTGTAGCTGATAGATTTATTCCTTTTGTTTTTTTGTTTTTTTGATTTTCATTTTTAAAAAAATATTTTTTCGCTGAAAACTTGGTGATATTCTGTAAATTTAAACAAATTAATATTACTGTCAATTTCTTTTTTCTTTAGTATTATTATTATATTATAATTATATTATTATTATTTTTTAATTTTAAAAAAAAGTCAATGATGAATTTTTCTCCCACTTAATGTGTGATAAGTTATTCTGGCCAAAAATATAAAGGAAACTCCAGTTTTTATCATGAACATGGGAGTTTTCTTTCCATCAGATGATGATGTCACTGTGATGTTTATTATTACAATAAAAAATGAAAAATTAAAAAATAACTGCTGAAAATACTGACATTTTTAGTGCAAATTTTGCCAAAAAAATACTTGCCCATCTTATTATCCACTACATTTTAAAAAATAAGGAAAAAAAAAGGTGAAAAGGTGCAACAAATCTTCTTTATATGGTGCTAAAACTATAACCCAGGATTCTTTCAAGCACCTTTCCCTCTCATACTAAGAATGAAATTTAAAAATAGGCTGAAGAAACAAAAAAAAAGCTGAAATTTACTAAATAAAGGCAAGTGTTGTAACCATTTTGGTGCTCTCTACAAATCAGTTTTTTTGAATTGATGCCAAGTAGTTTTCATTTATTATTATTATTTTTTCTTCAATTCTCATCAATTTTAAGTAAAAAAAAATTTTAAAAATAATTTTATTTTTTATTCAAAGGCAGGAAAATTAGAAATTCATTTATTTTAATGGTGCTTCCAACAAGATAACTCCTTTTATTTTGTGGAGGGAGAACTTGAGGTGAGATGGCCATATTGATTGCGATTGCGAGTAAGGATATATACGTAAAGGATGCATAGCGTGTCGATTATGCTGTGCTAAGTGATGATTTTGTATACGTCGTTTTTAGTTGAATGAATTTGTATCGAGGTAATGAGATTATTGAATAATATAGGAGAAACCAGTGGACAGCTCACCTTTTCCCCTACTCCTATGGTAAGGAGCTTGTTGCCTTGTTATTTAAAGAGGGAAAAATGTGCCTTTTTATGTGCAATTAAGCCACTGTTTTTAATTTTATTTTCTCTTTATTTTTTTTTTCGTGAATAATTGCTTCTCATTATTGTGACTTTGTATTTTCATATAGTTAACAGAATAAATAAAGATTGTTCTTGCCCAAGTGTAACTCATAGCCTCGCTCATAGCTGTCAACTTAGATGTTGTTTCCGTGTCTTAGCAAAAGGTGGCTCTATTGGTTTGGCTGTGAAATAAAAATGGACGTCTTACGCCCACAGTTTGTTTGGATCGGGACGAGATGTTATCGAAAGTATCCAACGAAAGACGTTTTGGGGGATAAGAATAAAGTTGATGAGGATTTAGATGATAGTAAATATTATTCGAATTTTGTAATTTGAATTTTTATTTATTTATTTATTTTTTTTAACTAGGTGTTCCTACGGCGTGTCAAAATGAACCGTGTGATGCTGATTTTGATTTTGAGGAATTGCCAAGTGGACAGTATCGAACTCAAATGACAGTAGCTAGAGTTTATTATGGAAGTATAATTGGAGTTGGTGGTACTAACAGAAAACGGATCGAATTAGAAACAAAAGCCCGAGTCGATGTGCCGAAATTTGGCGAAGACAAGGATATAAGTCTGTTGAATATTAAATGTTAAATAAATACAATTATTAATTTTTAATTTATCACAGTTATTACGGGATCTAGCAAGAGTTCTGTTGGTTCGGCTAGAACCAGGATTGAAGTGATAGTGGATGCAGCACGCCAGAGACAAGCGTTTACTCATTTCGTGTCGATTTCCATGACTGATTTGAAATCGAAATTTCTTGAATTTCGTGATGACGTGCTTCGCAAATGCGACGGGGTAAAAAACAAAAAAAATAGAAATAACTTGTTATAATAATTTTTTTTTTTTTTTTAAAATAAATAAATTTAAAGACTCGCGGTTTGGATAAAAGTTTGTTCCAAAAACCCGAAAAATTGCATCTTACGATCGGAACCATGCCGCTTTCGGATCAAAGAGAAAGAGACTCTGCTTCTAAATTACTTGCAGAATGTAACAGTATTATTAAGTAAGTTAAATCGATTTTACGCGTAGTTTTTTTTTACATTTGCTAATTATTTCTTTCTTTCTTTAGAGGGATATTGAATAGGGAGCCATTATCCATTCATGTTCAAGGGCTTGAATACATGAACGACGATCCAGCGGAGGTTGATGTTTTATTCGCTAAAATCAAACCCAACGAAAGTAGAAATAGGTTGCAATTGATGGCCGATCATTTGGTCGATCGATTCGTGTCCGAAGGAGTGATGCAGAGGCAACACGAAAGGGTTAAATTGCACATGACTGTGATAAACAGTCTTTTCCGGAAAGATGATTCCGGTGAATTAGGTTTGACTGACAAGAGGGGTGATACGAGGAATTTTCGCGGTAATCGAAGAGAATCGTTCGATGCTACTAATGTATTGAAGGTAAAGTGTTAAGCTAGGTTTCCACTTGTGTTTCCACTAGAAGCAACGCAACGCAAACGCAACTGCTGCAGTGTTTCCAACAGGATT
>JAQFZO010002239.1:0-12707 GCA_034695885.1 Geophilus flavus
ATCCAATACTGAAAAAACTTTTAACCATTCTTACTCAACTAATTCCAGACGGCCAATTAAATTTTCTAGTCCCGAAAATGACGTGAAAAGAAAAGTTCTGAGATCCACGTGGACAAAACCTTTGCTCCAATCACCCAGAATTTCCGCCGCCTTTTTCATGGGCACGTCCAACAATTCTTCGGTTGACGAAAGAGTCATCGAAGAAGCGAAGACGAACGAGGACATTGTGATTGTGAATTTTCTTGAATCTTACAAGAATTTGAGCTTGAAAACGTTTCTCATGTTGAGAGGGGTCAAGGAGTTTTGCCCGAATGTGGATTTCGTATTTACTGAAAGTGGACGACGATGTGTTTGTCGCTTGATGGAGGTGGTGAACGATATCAAAGTAGACGACCGGTCGATTTATGAATCGGTTATTAAGAATATGGAATTTGTAAGGAATTATTCCAGAAGGGAAGTGACCAAAGAGGAATATGACAAACGACAAACCCATGTTTCTAGATTATCTCAATGGTCCATCGTATTTATTGCAAACATATATAATCGGTCAGCTGCTTTCGGTGAAAAATAATTCGAATTACCCGCCCTCCCGGGTTTTATATATAGTACTTCTCTTACCAGTGTGCCGATTGCCCAATCATTGGTTTAGTGATAAGGTGATCAGACAACCCCCTGGGCCCATGGCTATAAGTTTGATTTTTTTTTTTTTTAAATATTTTATCTGATGCATTCATTGAAAAAACAGATTTTCTCAGAATTTACGCATGTAACTTGATCTTGGATAAGTAATAAAATACACTTTATTACTGTATGGATAAAAGATTTAATTTTCATCTGATTTATGGAAACCTTCGAGGCCGCCGCATCATCTCCAACAGATCTAGAAATATTTTCCACTGTTTAATTACAAACACTCGAATTTTCCGTGTGATTTCGATGACGCAGACTCGATTCCAGGTAAATACATCAAATAAACTGTCACACAATCGTTAAAACTATCGCCAACCACCTGGTACATACAGGAATGTCATAAATACCAACAGAACCATCATAAACAACCAAAGTGACGAACAAACATCTGTACGACTCCACATCTTTTCATGAATCTTGCAAAAACATCAAAATGGATCACAGTTTACGGATTACTCAGTGTATTCTTCGTCTATCTTTTTTTCCTCGTGAAATTCCCCGAATTCAAATCACAAAAATATTTCAATCTCTCAACTTCAAACAGCAGCAACGTAAGCAAAAATCTCTCACCAGGTAGTAATTTACCACTCGAAATATACAAAAAATCAACACCAGTACCGGTAAATCAAACATCCATCCAAACGACCATCATCGACTTGACCGGAAACTCCTACGTCCACAACGGGGCTTCCGTATGTGACGAATCAACAAATTCGTCGTCTCTTCGACTGGTCGTCGTCGTAATTTCCACACCCGGGAATTTCGAAAGAAGATCGACCTTGAGGAACACTTGGGCCAATCCTCTGTCGCTCCCCGAAGAAACTTCGCTCGTGTTTTTTGTCGGACGTGCGAAGAATCCTTCGGTCAACGACGCGGTTGTCGCCGAAGCGGACAAGACCGGGGACTTGGTCATCGTGGATTTTGTGGAGAGTTATAGAAATTTGAGCGTGAAAACTCTTCTCATTTTGAGATGGGTCAGGGATTATTGCGGCAAAGCGAAATTCGTGCTCAAAGTCGATGACGATGTGTTTGTAAATATTTATAAATTGATGGATTTTTTGAATGGCGGGAACGTGAGTGATTCGTCTTTTTATGGGAGACTTGCCTCTAGGTGGCCTGTAACCAGGAACAAAATTTCTAAATGGGCCGTCAGAAGATGGGAGTATGCGGAAAATTTTTATCCGGATTTTGTCACCGGGCCTTCGTATTTGTTTGGCACCAAGCGGTTGAGGGAGTTGTTGGATGTTTGCGTAAAGATGCCTTATTTGCATCTAGAAGGTAAGATTTATTTATTGATAAATAATGCAATTTCATTTGGTTAAAAATTTGTTAGGTTAATTTCACTGCACTACAATGAACTGCAGTGAAGCTGACTTTTGTCGTGACCAGTCCCTACTATGTGCTGCCAATCTTTTACGTTCCCTTCCGTCCCTAGTCCCTATGTCTCGCAGAAAGGATGAAAATCAGTTTAAATCATGCAAAATAATATAAAGCGAATCAAACTTTCCAGCCAACCCTTCCTTCTCTAGTGTCAAAATAAGCCTCTATTACGTAGTCTTTGGAAGATCCTCAAGAGCCAATCACATACAAGTAGTAGGCTACTCCCTTGATTATGTAATTCGCACAGAAATGAAATCCTGTACAGTATTTCTGTACAAATTTTAACACACATCTTTAATTGCCATGGTCTTACCTTAATTTCTCTTTATTTTGATTTCAGATGTTTTCGTTACCGGTATTTGTGCAGAACAAATTAAAATTCCTAGAAAAAGTATTTCAGGTTTTAATATTGCGTCCGAATTCAGTAATAAATGCAAAATCTTACGTATCATCAGCAAGCACGAAGTGACTAGTGTCAGGCTTCGTCAATTGTGGGCGCAAATTCATGATCGAGGATTTTATGCTGCTTGCAAAATTAAACTACCTAATTGGTTAAATAAATTTTAATAATTTTAATAAATAATTCAATAAATAATTCAATAATTAAATACTAACCTGTGGTTTTCTGACTCAAGTATATGGCAAAATTTAATAGTCAGCTGTGACGTTTTCAGCCGTTATTCATTTCTCTGATTTATTTCGGATGCCCTTTTTGAAAAAACTGATTTTCTCAGAAATTACATATATAAATATAAATAGATCTGGGAACTGCAATAAAACGCAGTTTATAACTGCAAGAAAAGAAGATTTCATTATCTCCTGATGTGTAGCAAGTTTTGGTGGCCGTTATTATCTCCACTTCCGGCTGTGCATACAATTATCCTGTTGTTGCATCATCGAACTGCTTTCGTAAGTATTTGACTATCAAATAATGGCGCCGAAGCATAAAACTGACCGGAAATGAGACCAAAATTGACATTTTTTTGGTAGCAAAAAACATGAATTAGATGTACACGAATATGTAAAGGATAATTTTCATCAAAATTGCAATTTCTTCGTTTTATTCTCATTCTAAGTGCACCAGGTGTGTATGTGGACAGAAAATAAATTTTCTGAAAATTGCGTGCATTAAGAATCTTACCTATGGTGTTTTATGCAGAATAAAATGTTTTAAAAAAATTAAAAAAATGTATGATCAGTTAATCACCTCTGAAAATGATTTTCTACCAATTCAATATAAACAAAACTTAATTTTATGGAAAATGGAAATTTTATTCATTCAACAAATGAGAAATTATTGCAATAAATGAGTAGGTATTTCACACATACCCAATACTAGTTCAATTGTGAAAAAACTACAGAAAAAAAATTTCAATTTCTTCCTCTACTCGTTTCCTTTCCTTTTAACCCTTAACCTGATATATTACCAGTGATGGCTGCACTAACAGTTTAATTAATTTAACATTTGATCACATTTCACTTTAATATTACAATAACTTTAATTTCGTAAAGCCAGGCAACATTAACAGCGCTAGCGCTATCATCACTGGAAAAAATAGTTGCATAAATTATGATAAAACACTAAATTTACAGTTGTATTTGTAAAATGTACTTTTAAGCCAGATTTTTTCCAGTGTTTAGTGCTGCCATCACTAAAATTAACTAGAAATCAACGTGAATGCCATTTAACATCCAGCAACAACAGAAGTAAAATACTTCCATTAATAAAATTATCATACATTAAGTACTTGACACAAATAAAAATATTCATGAAACAAGAGTGTCATCTATATTTACATGATTCATCGACTCGTATAGACACAGACACTCAACTTAAAATCGGACGGATGATTGATATGAACTCAAAAAATAAAAAATTGAAAAACTTGCGATATAAAAATATAAAATCGATAATCGATAATCAAAAAGATACTGTATTATAGAATTAATACAGCCACTATGTTTGCCAAAATGACTACGATGAAAATCGGTTTTGTAAAAACTGCGCTGTCGTATCGCGAGTCACTGTACGAATTTTTTAATTTTTCATCGTAGTGAAAGACTACGACGTTGTCGGCGCCGGTTCTCCATGGGTCGCTGCCATCGTCGAAATACATCGGACAATCGTCACCTTAAAAAAAAAAAGACAAGAGAATTAAAAATTGAAAAAATTAAATTGAAAATAAAAAAAAAGGAATGTCGTTCCAGATAAGTTTTGTCCAAAGATAATTGTGCCAAAAGGGATAATAATGATATAAACCAGTTAAAACCGAGAGATGATTGACGTAAACCAGATTTTAACAGGTTTTCATCATTTTTCACCCAATTTTACTTTGATGTAAGTTTGCGAGAAATGCGATTGTCACACATTTGCAGTCGCATATTCGTCAAAATCCATTCGTTATAACAAAAATTTCTTTAAAATATAACGAAGTTTGACTTGTATCACGTGTTTATGCCATTTTCCACCTGATTTTAATTGGTTAAGCCTATGGCATGAATTGACATTGGGACAAAATATCGTTAACCAAAAGAAAAAAATCATTAACTAACGTTCTCTTTCATATTCAGTCATGTAAATGGCGACCGAAGCTCCTTCGGTGAAATTAAAGCTGTCGACACGTTGATTCGTGTTGCAGAAATCGCCCACGCCGTACGACATCATAATACTGTTCAAATCCGCTCTCTGATAGACCCAGCAGCGAAATCGATTAAATGCATCTTCCTCGTCGGTCGTGATCAAATACGATCGGAGATTTTCTTTCCAGAATCCGACACAACTCATAATATAATCCGGATCACCTAAAAAAAACAAAATAATTAATTTTTCTGAATTAAAAGTAAAAAAATTCAAAATACAGGCCAAACCTCGTTATAACGGACCATTGAATCAATAGGAAAATTTAAAAATTCGTTATAACGAGGATTGACTTGTATTTAAAAATAAAAATGCTGACTGTAGATGTCGACGGGTCTTCCGAGATAATCGACGGACAGACAGTAGTTGGCGTCGACCAAGATTTGTCGTTTGTCGGCGTCGCAGACGGAGAAATCAGAAATATTTTCCTTGCAGTAGACGTTTGGTCGGGGTGATTGAGTGATTCCACCGCGGATGCGTGTCGCGAATGGGATGTCGCCTTTTTGGTCGAATTTGAATTTACCCGCGATGGGGCATCGGATCGGCATCGGGTCCTTCACTAAATGGTAAAAAAAATAGAATATAGGGTGAGTGATATGAGATTTAAGTGAAATTTTCATGCGGAAATGACTTGTCGAGTTTTGATTTTGATTTCTATGATTTATATTCTGTAAAAAATGATGATTTTCCACATTCTGATGTATAAAATTAAGCCCAGTTACAATTTTTATATGAAAATGATCTAATTACTCCTGTTCTGATTCAAAAAAAATAGTTTAGCTACGATTTTTATATACAAGTATAAAGATTCTATTTATTCGACTCCCAAATTCCCTGCTTTTCCCTCCACAAAAATCTAAATTTTATCCCATTTTTATACCCCCAATTTTTAACTTGTTTCTACATCATTCTTCAAATACTTTTTGACAATTTTCAAGTGGTTTTTAGCCACTTCTGAACGAGTTTTAGATGAATACCAATTGATTTCCAGCCTTTTCCGAACTATTTTTACATAGATTTACATAGGAGAACAAAAAATCACTCAGAAATTGTTTGAAATCATTTGAAAATAGTTTGGACATAACAGAATATCACTCGCAAATCATCAGAAAACATTTAAAAATTATTCGGAAGGCTGGAAATCAATTGGTAATCATCTAAAAATCGTTCAGAAGTGGCTGAAAAACACTTGAAAATTGTCAAAAAGTAGTTGAAAAATGATGTAGAAACAAGTTAAAAATTGGGGGTATAAAAATGGGATAAAATCTAGGTTTTTTGGGGAGTATAAATAGGGAGTAGGAGAAAGTTATTTCATGGAAAGAAGCAAGTATGGAAAAATTCATGATTTTTTGGGGGAAAAAGCAGGGAATTTGGGGGCCGAATAATTTATCCCCTATAAAAAACCTTAAAAACTCATGTTTACACGCAAAATCAAAAACAAAAACTCGAAAACTCATTAACTTCCACCCACACACTCACAAATCATGATATTGTAAGTCCAATCGATCGTATTGGGGAATGACACCCACGAACAGACGGTATGAAACCGACTAATCCACATCGCTTTTCCTTTTCTAAATCGAATGATGTTATGATGTCGAGGTAAAAACTCGTAGCAAATATAATCCTTCTGACTATACACGAAAAAAAAAATTGATAACAATTATTTTTAATTTTAGAAACCCTTAATAACAGAACCCACCATCCGTCGACACCCAATCGGGCCAACATGTATCGATCGCCTCTCTGTTCTTGACAGACATAAATGTGTCTCCGGAAGCGATGAACGTCGGGATACCAGGTTTCTATGATGTGCGTGGTGTTCATGACGACTTCGGCGTCGGTGTTTGCAGTGTTTACCCACGATCCGGTGAAATTTTGCGGAAAGTTACAGCCTGGGATGACGACTTCCGCTTTTACTGCGGTCAAGTGGAGTCTTTCGGGACTTTCTTGAGGGGTTTTCAATACGCTGCAATCCGGGGTTATCGAAATTCCTAAGTATAAATCGTCGTCTCGATTTTTTAACTGGAAAATTAATTGGGTTTAGTCGATTTGTGAATGAAATTGATTGAGTTACTGATTTTAATCGGTTTAAATCGATCTTTGATTGGAATTATTCAATTAAAATTGAATTCAATCGATTTTCGAGTGAAATTCATCGACAATAATTAATTTCATCTGATTTTCAAGTGAAATTCATCGACAAAAGTTGAATTTAATCGATTTTTGAGTGAAATTCATCAACAATAATTAATTTCATTCGATTTTCGAGTGAAATTCATCAATAACAATAAAAAATTTTAACAGATTTTCGAGTGAAATTCATCGACAAAAGTTGAATTTAATCGATTTTCGAGTGAAATTCATCGACAAAAGTTGAATTTAATCGATTTTCGAGTGAAATTCATCGACACTAATCAATTTTATTTGATTTTCGAGTGAAATTCATCTCCAAAAATTGATTTAAACCGATTTTTCGAGTATAATTAATCGATTTTCTTACAAAACAACGATATTTCTCCTCTTTTCTCGATTCCTTAGAATTCACAGCTGCAAAATAGTGATTTTTATCCACGAACCAATACCCCAGACAACTGAAGTAAACATCTGTAAACAATTTCAGAAATAAAAACAATCAAAAAAATAAAAAGCTAACATTAAAATCACTAAAATTTTTACCCGCATCGATAGTTTTGTCCATTCCGTCGCATTTCTTGTAATTTATAATAAACTGTTGATTTTCGATATTAAACTGAGTTCCGGGTGTCTGACACGATGTTATATTCGCTTCCCTATTCGAACATTCGCCGGTGAACATATCGCGTCGTTGATAAGCAAAATGCCAAACTCCTTCGATACTCGATCGACAATTCAATAACTGAGGATTTTCGTTGAACATCGTCACCAAGTTCTGCGTCGGATCCAAACTTTTACAGACTTCGGATAACGTCGGTACGATACCGAACTGTAAATTCACACATTCGGCTGTAAAAAAAAAAAAAAATTGATAATTTCAGATTTTTAGGATGAAAAGAACAAAAATTGAGGTTTACTTTCGAGTTTTTCCAGTACATTGGGCGTGCGCACTAAAATCCTCACACAGGAGTAGCAATTGCTAAAAAAATCAAAGAAAAATAAATAAATTATGAAAAAAATAAAAAGAAACAACGAATAATATTTTAAAAATTAAAAAAATCGATAAATTGTAAAATAGAATAATAATTATCGGTAAATCATAAAAATTCAAAAAAATGCAATGAATTAAGAAAAAAATAAAAATAAAATCGATAAATTACCAAATAAATAAAATAAAACGACAAGTTATAAAATATAATAAATAATATCGATAATTAATTAAAGAAAATCCAAAAATCAATAAAATTTTGAAAACTTAAAACAAAATCGATAAATCATGAAAAAAATCAAAAAAAATCGAGAAATTTTGAAAAAAATCGATCAGTGACTGAAATTATTATCTTAAAATAATCTTTGATTGAAATTATTCGATTAAAATCAATTTTAATCGACTTTTGTGTGTAATTATTCGATTAAAACCAAAACATCGATATTTTCCCTTTTTTGTCGATTCCTTTCAATTATAAATTATAAAACATTACAAAATATGTAAAAATATAAATTTTACTTCATTTGAAAAACAAAGGTGAAATTATCGTTATTTGTGTTGTGAATGTCCAAACACGTTCCACGATTCGTCATCGAATTCGAGTCGAACTCTGTTACAGTGTTTACACCATTTTCTCTCGAATACCAGTGTCCTTGGATCAAAAAAGGGATCCGGCAACCATCTAAAATAAGAAAAAAAATATAAAAATGAATAAAACACGTTTATTAATTCCTTTACACTAAAAATTATGTCACGCGACATTTACGTCAGTTTACATATTCTGAAGGGCGTCGCCCATCAATCCAACAAATTTCGATCATATTTTTTAATTATTTCTTCCCGAATAACGTAATTACACGAAATTTCACAAAAATTGAGGAAAATGGAATATTTTTCACCATTTTTTTGGTCTTTAAGGAATTTTTTGATGTTTATATTTGAGTTAATTGTGGGCCCGACTCGGGATGTTTGTTTTTGTTTATATTTCGTTGATAATAATTTTAAAATGACGTAATATTATGTATTTATACCTTAAATGAACTTTACCCACCTGTTATCGTTGATGACAACCATAAAAAGCAAAGAAAAGATAAAAATAAAGCGCCCGGCATCGTTTTTAAAACTTTGTGCACCCTGAACGAAGCTGCTCTGTTTTTAACATCAATTCTCGCACTGGGAACGAGATTTTACGATATCTAATCACAGGACGACACCTAATGATAATTTGGCGCATGGCGCGCCATACCTGATATGGAAAGCCAATAAATGTGTCTAAAAATGTAATTAAGGTGTTTTTAATGTGTAAAAATAAGTTTATAATGGGTAAATATGTGTTTTAAAGAATAAAAATGTCTTAATATTTTTTAAAGTGTTTTTATAATGTGTAAAAATGTTTAAAATGGATAAATGCTTTTAATAATAATAATGTTTTAATATGTACGTAAGAAAGTGTTTATAATATGTTAAAATGTGAAATAAATCGATATATTTCCAGCAAAAGTGAAGTTTTTTAATTATCATTTAAATACAGCTATTTACAATCCACTATTGAGTACTTCTTAAAAATTAATACTTTTTTTTTATTTAAAGTTTGATTTTATCACCAATAACACAATTAAGATGGGAGAAGTATTTAAATAAGTGCAAGAAGATGAATACTGTAATGAATATCTGAATTTTTTTGTAATTTTTTCTTTAAAAATTATTTAAAAATTGAGAAATCACAATTTACTGTACAGTACAAAATGCACCAAAAAAAAAACAATATAATCTATACAAATATAGAAATTAGAAAAAAATATAATAAAAAGCTAATAATGATTCAAAATGTACATTTCAAGCATACAACTTTAAGTAATAAAATAAATTTAAAATTAAAAACATCAAAGTGGTGAATTTCGTATTTTTTAATTATCATCATTATTATTATCATTGTGAACAAATATTCAAAAATAATTTAAGAAAAAGTCAAAAATGTAATTTTTTGACAACATAATGAGCAACGTGAATATGAAAATAAAGTCAGAATACACCACAGATAAGAAATTGAATTTTTATTGTCCATGCAAAAAAGTTTTTTCTTCATATGGGAGTGAGTGCGTGATGCGGTGGATTGTAAGTGAGAGCTGGATCTGGACTCGTGGGCAGACGATCCATGCCACTTTGACTGCCACCCCTAAGGATGTGGTCGGTCGCTGGACAATGTGGTCGAGGTCCTGGTTCTGGTGTGTAAGTAAAAGTGAGGCCAGTAGCATATATTATTCCGTCTGATCGCACCAACGACACAGGGACCTGGCAAATAAAGGTAACGAGTGAAATGAGTGATTGTCGAATCAGTCGGTGAAAACAGGAATCTTTTTGCCTGATACAATCGGATTTTTGTCTGTTGGGACAATGAATAGACAGTTTGCACAAATTAATGCAAACGGAAAAACGCAATGCAACTGATGGTGTATTTTTTGTAAATAAGGTCTCCAATCAATGAAAATTTCGTTAGAACTTTATCTTTCTGTTTCAAACTCCTACCGAAATTTTTACAACTGGGGAAACTTCTTTCAAAAAATTAGAAGCCCTGTAATGTTGCGTTTCTCTGCACAACACGAAATGCGCAAACTAAACGCAACTGATTTTTAACTAGATTTTCTCCTGGAGAAGCTAAATCTAGATAAACTGTAAACGTAATGATCATGTCATATGTTTACATGGCATGAAGATCTGGATAATCTTCATCCATTTAAACGTATAGCACATATGAAACCTACTGACCGGAAGGTCCCAATACTGTAATATTCCATCCAAACTTTCTTTATAACAAAAAACAACAACAACAAGTGACCAAAACCCTCTAAAACCCTCCAAAACTGAGATTAAAATAGAAATAGTTGATTAAAAGAGAAAGAAAAATCTTTGAAAAGACGCTAGGGAACATCAGGTCACGTGTGAAAGCAAACAAGACCGTTTTCCATCCATCCATCCATCGACCATCCATCCCCCAAACTCTAACTCCACAGTCAACTTTGGTATATACACAGGAATGGAGGAGAGAAAGAGTGAGAGAGAGAGAGAAGGGAGGAAGTTTAAAAGACGGGAGGTGGTGTGGAGGTGGTTTTAATTGGAAGTGCAGGCTCGGGCGTTAATACGGCAAACCTTTTCTTGTGTTGGCATCTCCTCCCTGGTGGATGGCCCCTCCCTGCCTTTGCTGGTCTTAGAGTTGGAGCCTCTCTAGTTTCACGTTTAATTAAAAGTAAGCCGAGACGAAGAGTGTGTGTTGGGGGCTGCCAGCTCTTAATTGGACGCCTCCAATTTGAGTGTGAGCACTGGTTTTCCTTCTTATTGTCTCCTTCGTTGTCCTCCTCCTCCTCTCCTCCTCCTCCGCCTCCTTCTCCTCCTCATCCTATGCTGCTGTAGCATCTACCTCCCGCCTCCTTCATCCCTGGGATTATAAGCGCGAGTTTTCTAAGTCGAATCCGCCGTTTCTCTCTCTCTCTCTCGTCATCCCTCACGCCACCACCTTCGTCGACTCGGGCTTAAAATAACTCACACGTTTTGACAATGGAGTCGCGCTTGTTTATAAGCCGTGTAAACAAGAAATTTTGTTTTTGTTGACAAATGGCGAGGATAATTAGAAATTTAGAAAGTTATTTACTAAATTTTTTTTTGAAGAATTTTTTTTTTTGGTGGGTGAGTTTGTGTGATTGTTTGTTGGGGGTGTGTGGTTTTGACCTGTGGTCAGTGATGAATGGACTCGAGATGACCATTGGTCACACCTTAATTTTTTATGGCATTTTTTTTTAGATTTGGCGTGTATAACTGAAAATTTACTGGAAGTCACGTGGTTTTGTTAAAACTAAATACAACTGAAGTTTTGAATGTCACAATTTTGTTATAAATATTTAAGCAATGATTCGTGACGATTTTAGTAATTGTGTGATCAAATTTCAATTAATTTTACCATGTTTTGTCACGTCAGCATGTGTCATGCAAAAACAAAAAAATTTGATAAAAATATAAAGAAAGTGTCGACTGTCGACATATTTCGTAATAATGTGCATTTAAACAATTGGGGATTGGAATATTCCGTGGAGGAATATTCTTTTCGCAAGGGAGGGGTTTAATTGGATATTTCGAGTGGAAGAGGATTATTTCCATTCGACAATAAGTTTGCTTTGTTTGATGTGATCATGTGATCGAAATATTCTTTGCGTGTAAACTGCTTTGTTTGGAATTACTTGTTTGAGGAAATACTCTGAATTCAACTGACTCTAAATATTTCACGCTTTGTTCACGCAATGTAGGTGACACCAGAGCATCTATTACTTTAATAAAAATTAAAAACTGATGAAACGGTTGTTTTAGAGTTAATTTTTACAGTTTAAACTTAAGAATTAATTGTTACTATTGTTAAAATAGCATATGCAACAGAGCTTTCTTATTAAGTTGTTATTCAGTTATTCAGTATCTACACACTGTTCGCCATTTTTTATAAAAACTTATTTAAATGTCAGGAAAGTGCATATAATTGATGTTTAGGTTTATTTATACAAGAATTTTTATTAGTTATAACATTTTAAACCCATTAGTGAGTTTGCGCAAATATAACTCAAATATAACTGTAAAGAAAAGAAATTTCTTTGTTTGCGAAAACTCAGTAAATAACTTTTAAATACAATTAAAAAAAAATAATTTATTTAATTCCAGCAAAAAAAAAATAAAAAACTACAAAAAACAAAAAAATAAAAAAATAAAAACCTACGGCGCTGCACGTCCCGCAACCTCACCTTTAATCTCCCTCAAAAAAAAAATGATCAAAAAATAATTTTTTAATACCATTTTTTTAATCGACTTAATTTAAATATTTAAACAATTTTTTTTCAA
>JAQFZO010002240.1:0-12702 GCA_034695885.1 Geophilus flavus
CATGAAGGAGATTGCATTCGAGAGTTGCCGTGGATTGCCTCCTTCGACTTTGAAGCCATTTTTGGGTATACGATTACACTTTAAGCCGAATAATATGTTGTTTGGTCTTTTCTGAATCCTCTCGGCATGAGGAGACCGAAAATCTAGGACCGACTTTCCAAATCCGAAAATCGCGCCTGAAGATAGCAATTATCTATCGCGCCGAATCGCACGTAGGGGTGAAAGGAATGTGAAAGGAGTAATCAGATGATGCTCATGGGATGAGTGAGTGAACAAGAGTGAAAGTTTAATGGCCCAGAAGAGACGTTTTGAACAACAAAAATGATTTTCAAGAGAAAAGTTTGATTAGTTTTAGGCCAGTTCTATTTCTAAACTTTAAAATAATAGAATTTAAATTTCAGTTGTGATTATTCAAAATTTTTCATGTCTCCTAATTCGTTAGGAATGTTAGTTCTACGTTAGTTCTACACAGTTCTTTAATTTTAACGTTTGTTCTATCCTATATCAGGAGGTAATGAAATTCGAAAATGAGAAGAATGAAATTCTAATCATGTTGGGCTACCCAACATTACTCCAAATTTGCTGAAATTGGATTATTTTTGTCTCGAAATTCATGACAGACCAAACACTAAAATTTCAGAACAGAGTAGAACTAACAGACCGGGACTAACGTTTAAAGCAAATTGAAGTACGGTAGGTAATTGAGTTAATGTTACACAAAAAAATTTTCCCACAGTCACAGCCCCAAAAACAATAAAAGATTTCAAATATTGCACATCATGCTTATCGCTCACGTTTGCCACGTTAAAGCGCAATTCTCAAATAAAAACACAATTGGTAAGCCAACAGCAGAAGTTTATTACAAGAGATGCTCTACATGTCCACCATGTGCATCAATGCACAGCTGGTAGCGACGGAATAAATTCATTCTGGGAAAATTTTTTTGGAATTTTTGATTAGTGGAAACGTGATCTCCTGGTCCTCCTCTATACCCCCTATTTCTGTGTAACATGAATTCTGATACACCCTGTATATACGTATATAAACCACCACATTACTCTTGGTGTCCAGATAGACCTGCAAGGTCCCAAGTGCCAAGTGTTTCCAAGCTACCTACAGTATATAGTAACCGGTTGCCATGTTACGTTATCACTAGCCTGTGTGGACAAGCCAGAGTGACTAGTGGGAGCTAAGGCAAAAGAAAACCACTCCTGCTGACCTGAGGAAAATGGTGTGATGAAGCTGAGGATTCTGAGAAGGTATCTAGGACTATAAGCCCTCATCATCCAAATCTCAATCATCAAAAGCCTTGCTAGGCATTGATTGGCAAGGGAAACACTTCCTATTCACGTGTCAGAATGACGATGAGCGTGTGGAACACCCGGGAAATACTGTATATACCATTACAGCATGACAGCTGAATGGTAAGGGCAGTCTAATAATAAAAAGTGGACTGGAATAATGATCCAGTTGTTACAGCTATCAGCTGTTGCAATACTGTCTATACAGTCTCTTTCCTACACTACTTACGCAGTCACAGAAATCTTCACATCGACTTCAGCATGATTAAATTGGAAATAAGAGATTTCATATTACACCACTAGGGATTGGAACTGTCTCATTCCATCAACAGAGTATAAGGTCATTACCGGTAACATAAATCAAATTTCAGGAATATCATAGTGTACACTGTACAGTAAATCTTAACTTTACCTCTTGTTGATGTAATGTAACAGTTTCAACCTATATGTTGGTAAAAATTGAAATCACTCACTTCCTATTTGATCATGCTGAAGTCATGTGAAGTTTCAGTGACCAAAGCTGTTCAACGAAACAATACCGTAGTGTTAACTTCAGTTGAAACATGTAAAGTACAAAACTTATTTGACAAGAAGCCATCTATCTGCACAGTGTAAGATCCCTATTCGTTGAATGAACAGACACAAAGCAGTTACAAACTTCTTTCAACCAGACAAAGACAATTTATGAATGAGTTATCAGCTTAAACACACAAATTTAATATATATCAATGTGTGTAGAAACATGACAAAAAGATGACTATACTTTTTCAATTCCAATGTTTCACACAAGGGGATGAGACTCAACCCTTGTGGCAAAAATTGGTACTTGCAAAGTAACTAAGGAATGAATTTCTTATAATTAACATTGCATACAATACATACATTGAACTCACATTTAAAAAGTTCTGGTTTTACCACAACCAAATCAGGCTGAAATTCTTTGTCTAAGTCTGGTATTGGAAGTTTAAACCCAGTCTGTCCTTTTCTAGGTATTACTGAATTAAATAGAAAATATTTAGAATTTAAATTAAAATTAAAATATAAACTTTAGATGCAGCAACAACTGTTTCAACCCTAAAGGAAATATGATATCCTTCATGCACTGCCCTGCAATGCTTGGACCATAGTTCCCAATTAGGATGATATTGATCAGTTTTGGCTAAATTTACAGAAAATTAACCACAATTGCCTCATTGATCAGGAATCCAACCAGAGGTTAATGATCTGAGGTTTATCGAACTTTATCAGTTATCAATATTTACTATATACTGAACTCAAGAACTTAATATTTACTTAAAAAGAAAAAAAGTTTAAATATAGTATTATGGAATGCAATTTCACAATCTGTAATAAGAATCTGCAATTTCATGGTCATTTGAGTAAATTTAGCTGAAATAACTGAAAATTTTCATAATCCAAAGTTTTTGCAAACTCCCCGAATAACCCAGAAACTTACATTCACACTTGGGTGCCTCTGGTTCCCAGCCTATGACTGGGTGAAGACATGTTCTCATGCGTTCTCCAACCAATAGGTAGCCTTCCTGACAAGAATAGATCACTTCGTCACCGAATCTAAAATTCTCCACAACTCCGGGCTCCGGATCCAAGAAGCCGTTGGGAATGGTTTCCGGGTCTCCGCATACAACCTCTTTAAGGATACAAACAGACAAATTTAATGCATGCAATGACTATAATTTCAACCTCCAGAGACAATCTTCAGATTACAACAATTTAAAACAATAGTAGCCTCTACTGTATCAACAATAGTATCCTGTACTGTATCAACAATAGTATCCTCTACAGCATCAACAATAGTAGCCTCAACAATATCAATTGTAAATATGAAAAAATTTCTTATTCTGGCAACAATGTGACATACATTGTCATTTGTTAAATTACAAGTTTTATTCTCTTAAATTTTGAAATATTCTTGCTGTAATCTTTTCTGATAATTACTTTCTTTTTATGTGACTTACCATTGACGGTCACCAAGTATTTCCTTTTCACTGGAGGACTGGTGATGATCTCACATGAATATTCACTCTGGTCATAATTGCTGGCATTGGTAATTACCAATATGTGTTCACTGACTATTTGAACTCTCTTGTCCAATGTGATGATGACTGTTGAAGCTGCCAACAGTTGGCTGCCTTTTTTCCATAGACGATGGTACAATGCTAAATTAAATTTTAATTAAGAAAGAAAATGTCAAATAATAATTTAAATAAGAGTTTAAAAAAATTGCATACTGTATATTCTTGTTGATCTCTTACCTAAATCTTTTTCATCTTCACAAGACAATGTCAGATTCTGTCCAGTCCATACAGAGACAGGTTCTGGCAGTGGATCTTCAGCAGTGTAATTTATTGGATTTCCAACTAAAAGTATAAAATGAATAAATTAATTAGTATAATTTAGTAAATAGTCATTGAAATATTCTAAAAATGAAACCAATTAAAAGTTAAAATTCAATAAAATCAATGGAATCAATATAACACTAGAAAATGATCATTTGCACAAGTATTGGCTCTACCAAGCACCCATAGAACAACAAAATGGCCGCCCATAATTTATAATGAAACCATAAACCCAAAACAAATACAAAACTGCATTCAGCTGGGTCAAATGAGTTGTACTTTAACTCATCACAACAACAAATCCATGTCAAGTTCGTAAGCTGACACTTTCACCAGCTTTTATCAACATTTTCTATGACATCATTAAATGGAAACCAAAATATCAAAAATTTTATCAAAATGAGTCAATGCCGCATAAAGATGAACATCAAACATCAACATCCGACGCTATCGACGCCCTCGGTTAAAATAGAACAAGAAATAGTTTGTTTTACCTTCGTAAACAGCTATAAATCAACACCATGACAAATTGATACACACGCGCCACTAAGATGCCGTGGCAAATATGGGCAAACTGAGTGTTAAGTGGGAGCAAACTGCGCATTCTCAGAGGGCTTCTTGTTTTTAAATGTAAAATAATAGGTTTGATTTTTAAGAAAAACTTACCTGATACCCACTTTGTGTATATAACACATTTTGGAATTTAAGTTGAATCATGCATAAATCAGGGTAATCAGGCAGGTCAGCGAAAAATCAGAGTAAATGAAGCAAAAGCCATCAGGAGAAAAATTCAGTCAAAAGTCAGGGACAAAATCAGATAAAGAAGACAAAAATCAGTGGAAAAAATCAGGTGAAATCAGAGATGTCAGAGAAAAATCAGGCTAACATTAGGGAAAATCTAGCATAAATCATCAGAATAAAGCAGGAATAGTTCAGGATTAATTTGGCATAACATGGAAAACAAGGCATAAATCAGAGTAAATAGGGCAAAAATCAGAGTACGTACCGTAAATCAGGCATAAATCAGGATGAATCAAGAATTAATCAGAAGTAAATCAGGTATAAATTATAGAGTAAATCAGGCAAAAAGAGTAAATCATGCATAAATCTGAGTAAATCATGCATAAATCGGGAGTAAATCATGCATAAATCGGAGTAAATCATAATATCAGGCAGAAGTCAGGAAAAACATCAATAAATCATGCAAAAATCCTGATTTACCAGGTATAAATAAGAAATAATCAAGAAAACCAAGAAATGTTGGATATAAACAAAAAATAAAACCAAATCCCACATAAAACTCAGCCCTAGTTCCATTGCCCTACTTGTGCCAATGTCCTCACTATTTCAGGAAAATCAGAAACCCCATGACTCATCACACAAAAACCATCATTCCCTCCCAAAAAAAAATACAAATAAAAAACAATCATCAAATACAAAATCCCCTTTCTTTTCCATTTAAAAATTACCAAACTAAACTAACAAACAAAAAATCAAAAACAAAGAGAAAAAATCTCATCTTCAATCTTACCTGCACAACAGACACAAACAGCCACAAAAACCCCAAAACTTGCCAAACTTCCCATCATTTCAGTATTTCAGAAGAATTGCTGTTGATCCAGTGATTTTCACCACATTACTGAACCAATTCACCAAGAGACCTTGAGTCCAGTGACGTTTTTTCAAATTTTTTACACATCCCCAGCCTCTCACATCACAAATATAAACTTGGCAGCTCAACTGTACTTTGATCATATTGGGGTCATTATCTTATGACCTCACCCCATCTTTACTCATCTTCATTAATCAAAGATGCAGCTGTGTTTTGACTTCAACTTTCATTAAAGTCTGAGTAAATCAGAAACAAAAAACAAATTTTTGCAAATTAAAATAAAAAAATTTTATTGCAGGGAAAATGGCTACAGACGAATTTTCGGTTGGGTTAAAGGAAAAGGTGGAATAAAATTTTAGTCTAAGTGCATTTTATGAAAGAAAAATTAACTAAAAATGGTTTTTCGATGGTTTATGCGCAGTTTTGTTGGTTTACGTCGTGGAAGGTGGTGATACCAGTGGGCGCCAACAGTTGTTTCAATGCAGGTGTCATGGTGGAGTCACGGGTTCGGCTCAGGACGAGGGCGACATCTGTTGGTGGAATTTAAAAAAAAATATTTTTTGGATTATTGTTCTTTTTTTTTGTTTTAGGGTAAATTTGTGGGGTTGGATTGAAATGTGTGTTTTTACCGGCGTGTTTGCCATCCTTGGGAATGCATCCATAGACAACGAGGAAGTTATCTTGGTGGTGGAATGTGACAGTCATGTGGGTATCCTTGAAGTCTCCATTGTCTGAAAAATGTAAACATTTTATTATAAATTATAAAAATCATAAAAATTTATTAAAATATTAAAATAAATGGTTAGAAATATTAATATAATATTTATCAAATGTTTTTTAAAAGGTTTTATTGAAGAAAACTAAGGATTTCTTGATTTTTTGATGAGAAAAAATGAGTTAAGTCTATTCTCATTGATTAACATAAGAAAATTTTACAAGGAATTTTTTTTTGATAAAAGATGGATTTATGTGTTATATCAAAATGTAAGTATGGATTTTATAAAGAAAATTAAGGTTAAGTTTCGTTATAATGTTGAGTTTAACTCACCTAAGTATTGGTAGTAGTATTGGCCTTGAGCCTTGTGGATGTATTGACCCTGGGTTTTCTTGGGAACACTAAAAAATAAAATAAACAAATTTTTTAAACATTATTATAAAATATATCAAGAAATATTTGTAAAAACAACTAAAAGAAACTGTAAAAAGCAGTATCGGGCTCGTAAACTACGGAAAGTAGTCAGTAACAATCAGTTTGAGGCTTGAAAAATACGGAAATTCCCAATAACATTCAAATTTTCACTGATAAAACCCAAAACACCCATCAAATTCAAGATTCAATCTGCTTTTAACACAGGAAAGTGAACCCCAGCAATAAAATAAGACAAAAAACTTAGCAAAATACTTACTCGCTGAAGGTGTAGACAGTTCTTTCGCTCATAATTTTGTTTCCAGGTCCCTCGCTGTAGTTGATCTCACCACACTTGCAGCAGTTTTCCTGTTGTGGTCCAGCTTCAGAGTTGGCAACGACAAAGTATTTTCCATAGATCTATACACACAAAAATAAATCAACACAAAGAACTTCAAAAAAGCCAAAAAAAAACTTTAAAAAATTACCTGGGTAGGAAGGAAATTGGCTGATGGTTGGAAGTTTGGGCAGCCACCATCCTTGAATTCAAGAACAGGCAAGCTTGCAAAGCAAGTGGCAATGAGTGAAGCCAAAACTAAGACAAACATTTTCAGTTTGAGCAAAGGCAAACAGGCAAACAGCTGAGCAAGTGTTGAGGTTTTGGGATGAGGATGAGTCTGGTGTCTTTGGCTGTTTAAAGGCCCTCTATATATACCCCAAATCCTCAGGGTCATGGGATGAGGTGATGGGGGTTGGGTCCAAACACGTGATGTTGGGGAAATTTGAGACGTCACATGCCCTTGAAGCTGCCCCCTACCTCGAGTTTATCCCCTACCCAGATGGTGAGATGAAAATTTAATCTGTTTTTCAAAGATATTGGATAAAATTTTGGTGAAATTGTGATGAAATTTGGGGATTTTGGGTGGATTTTGGAGTTTTTATTGATTTTTGCATTATTTTTGACTTTGTTTGTGTTTTTGTTTGGGTTTTCAGGGGGTTGAGGGTGGGGATGTGTCCAGTTTTATGTGGCGCCAGCTTGTCATTTGTCAGGGGCAAAATAGGGGAGATAAGTTGATGGTCTTCAGGGGGTGTGAGGGTGTGGGGGTGTGTGAGAAAGATCTGGGGGTTATTTACTTTTTGTGCAGTCCACCTGATACTGTTAGATTTAAATGCATGAAGATTTTAGGACTGGCACTTGCTGTTGCTTATGTTTTATGCATTTTTGAACATTTTATTATTGTTTTCTGCAAGAGTTTAGGACTGGCACTTGCTATTGCTTATATTTGATGCATTTTTGAACGTTTTATTATAGTTTGCTGCATTTTGAATAACAATATTTTGCAGTTTTAACTGATTTTAAGAGATTGTTATATAGTAAACATATTGTCTGGTGGCATTGTAAACAGATTGTCTGGTGATGTGGCTCGTTGGCAATGGGTGAAATCTATTGATAAACAAGAGGAAAGTCGATTTGGGTGAAAAAATGTTTGCAGAATTGCAAGAAATCTTCATTAAATTAAATGCAAGAAAATATTGCAATACAAGTAAATGTATAAATACATCAAAAGTGCATCAAGAATGCATCAAATAACATCAAAATACATGTATTCAACAATACATATAGAGATTGTTCCAAATTTGTGCAGTAAAATGCATCAATAAATATTGTATTTTTAAACAATGCATTCAACAGTCCAGCAACTCCCACAATCCCTATAAAAATTTTCCAACTCTAGCAATGCAAAAGAATTGACTCCCATTAAATTCCTACTTATTTAAATTTGAGCAATAAAATTATCTACACTAACTGCCACAATCCATTAAAAAAATCATTACTTTAATATCCCATTTAGAAAATATCATTTTATCCACTTTTCCTTATGACACTACTGGTATAATAACCTACATTTAATAAGACCAAAAAAAGAAAAAAACCATCTTGTTTTATTTATAGCATGCTATTTCTCATTCCACTCTTCATCCTCCCCTGCTGACCTCTTTTTTGTGGGTTCTAGTCAAGGTTAATGTGGGTAAAAGTGGTTTGAGCCCAAAGGAACCAATCCCATCTCTTCCTTTCTTGTTGAGAAGGCAAAACCATCCAATCCCTGCTTACCCACATTTCCAATTGCACCTTAACAAATTTTTTTTTATATATAAAAATTTTTTTTTTAGAAAAAACTGGTTTGGATTTTATTATAAGTGAAAGTTTATAGTTTTTACCAGTTGTTTACATCAAAAAAGAGGAAAAATGGATAAGTTGATCATGTAGCATAAATAATTATTATATTTAAAAAACCATAATGGAATTATTCAATTTTATTAATAATTAATAAATTGATGAGGTGATGACACATGGTCATCACATGCTTTGTTGCATAACAGCCAATCAGAGAAATGATTTATTTTATATAAATATTTCCCCTTGGAAAGATTTCTATGAATTTATAATATATAATAAATCAAGAAATCTTAATCTTTGAAATCACAAATTTGAAATTTCTAACCATATAAAAACCAGAGTGAACTAGTAACAAATCATAAACCACATGTTTACTCAAGATTACCATTAAAGATTATTATATAAACAGTCAAAAACTGATTGCAACACCCAAAAATCACAAAGATCTCTTTATTTAAGTCCAAGTGATCACTCAAACAACAAAAACAACAAAAATTACAAATATACCATTGTAGCAATTTAAAAATTATTAAAATTGTAAAATGTGAATCTTTTCACATATGAACTGCTGGGAATGCATTTTTAAATATAATATAATAGAATTGTTTTTGGCCATCTAGAATAATTTTTCAAATGTGTCTTAAAATATTTTGCAAAATACATTCCAGTTTTGTGTGATCTATTTCTTGGATGTATTTCAAAATGCATTCGTGTTAGAATATTTTTTTGATATATTCCAAAATTTATTTCAAAATGCATTTTCTAAATTAAATGTATTTGAATGCATTTGCAGGGTTCATATGGGTTTGGCTGCTATTTTTAACTATTTTAACATTAATGGCATTTTAAATGATTCAATTGTTCTTAATATCTATATCTAATAGTTAATTCATTGTATTCAGCTTGGCTAACTGTCAAATTGCACTGTCCTCTTGGCCTGCAAGCAACCTTTGTTCTGATAAAATGTTGCAGCTTATCTGTCAGCCTAGTTCCTCGACACTGTCTCATCTACCTAGGCGTTGGAAGGTATGTTGGTGTGTGAATTTTATTTGGTGTGTTGAATGAAAAATGTTGGTTTTTGGTTGTACTGGTGTTGGGGATGTTGGAGTTGTTTGGGGCTTGGTTTTTGTTGGGTTTGTTGGTATATTTTTGTTTGTGTTCAAAGTGTTGCTTTGATCATTTGATGGTGTGGTATCAGTGACTGATTAAATTGTGATTATAATGGTTTAGTGAGTTGCTTTTTATAATAAATTCTTTTTTTAGTTTTTAGATGGTTGTGGAAGAGTGGTTGTGGAGTTTTAGGTAGATATAGGTAAGTGATTGGTTGGCTGAGTGATGTGGGATTGTGGGATGTGTAAGTTGGTTTGGAGGGTTTTTTTTTGGGATTTGTTTATTGCAATGTTTAGAAAATGTTGGAAAATGATGTAGATGTGCTGGGGAAAGTTGTCAAATTACTGCTTGAATGTGTTTTTTGACATTTTATGTCATATAAAACTTGCATGATTTACCATACAAACTGTCAAAAACCTGAATAATATTCCATACTAACTACCAAACAAGAATTTCACAATTGTTTATGCATCAATAATTGTGAGAATTCAGTATGACTTGCCAGTAACATGCTGCTAACTATCAAAAACCTGTCAAATAATCTGCATAATCTGTCAAAAAACATATAACTTATCAAACATTGTCAAAAACTTGCAAAAACTTTCCAAAATTTAGCAAAAACCTGCATAATCTCCCAAAATTGGCAAAAAATGTGTATGACATGCCATTAACTGTCAAAAAAACCTTGAATAATCTACTAAAAATTCCCCAAAATATCCTCAAAATCAAAAACAATTTTAATAGAACGTGGTAAACTATTATGTTATCATTTATTATCCCAAAAAAACAACCCTTATCACCAAATTATGCATAACTGTCATGATTATATCACTCACCATAATCAAACTTAATCAATTTAATCACTATATAATTGTTTGTCAGATGAAAAACACGTTTTGAAATGGAGGAAAAACCCCTTGAAAAGAACTATGAAGAAGAGGATGAAGAAGAAAACATTACTCAATGTGATAGTGTTAGATTTGTGGCCCCTGATGGCGGCTGGGGCTGGGTTATAGTCGTCGCCACTTTCCTCACAAGTCTAGTTGTTGATGGAATTATTTTTTCCTTTGGAATTCTTTTGCCTGAAATACTGGTCGAGTTTGGTGAAGGACAAAGTATCACTTCATGGGTTGGTTCTGCCTTAGCTGGAACTTATTTACTCATAGGTAAATATTGTAAAACACAAAATAAGTGGTTTTAAATGTTTAATTTTTAAATTCAAAGGTCCTGTTGCCGGAGCGCTAGCGAATAAGTTCGGGTGTCGCACAATCTCCATAGTTGGCAGTTTCATATCTACAGGAGCATTCATATGTTCTTTTTTTGCTGACAACATTATTTATCTTATAATTACATATGGAATTATAGGAGGTATAGAACTTTTATATTTTTTTTTTTTTAAAAAAAAGGATGATTTTTAAAATTTTGGAAAGGTCACGCAACCCGACCCATAAAGAAACCATTGAATCGGTTGCGAGATTTTTTGATCAATTTATTTTTTAAAGTCACGCAACCGGGCACATAGAGATAACATGTGATGGGTTGCGTGAGTTTCTGATCCGTTCATTTTTACTGCTGAAAACTGACTGAGGGCAGTTTGGGAGTTGGTTGGTATGTAACTATCAGGAATCAGATGATAGGTGCGTGACGTAGGTAGAACGTGATTGGTTAAGAGGTGTATTCATGTGGAAACAGCTGTTATCACGGCATGACGTCAAGGCGAGTCTGGTTGTCTGGGTTTAATTATGTCCTTGAGGGGACTTTTAAATGAACAAAAGCGGTTTTGCTAAGTTGAAAAAATAGTTAATGAGTTTTTAATTTCTATCTTTTAAATTTTTGCATTGAAATTCAATAGGGCAAACAAAAGAAAGTAATTGAGGAGGTAAAGTGAGCTGCATTGAAAGAAGTGAATGTTGAGTGGAGGGCATTTAAACCCCTGGAAAAAGACCCCCAGGGGTCACTCGAGGGGTCGCATTTGGTAAAGTGATTTCTCCCCCTTTTTATTTAAAAGTTCTTTGTATGTTTTTTTTTGGTGAAAGTGGTTGCTGGTAAAGTAATTGAAGTAAAGTTTTCGCACTGTATATTATAAAAAATTGCAATATGATGCACCGAAATGGGAACTTCTGATTTAGTTTAGGTTTTGATATTTTAATTGTCTTGTATTTGTGTTGAAATGACTGGTTTTAATTTCTTAAGGCTTTGAACCAACCGGAAGTGAGTTTTGTCTCCCTTCAAAATTGATAACAGCTTTTAATTTTTTTGCTCCTTTTGGTACCGTCGCAGTTTGGAGCGCTTTGTAAAGGCACTTCCGGTTTGATTATGGCTTTAATATTTTAGGGGCACGTAATACACGTATTGAGGAAGGGTCCCCTGTAATTTTAAGTCTGAATACCAACCGGAAGTGCATTTTATCTGCCCTCCGAATAGATACCGTAATTATCACATCTATTTTTTATGCATTTAAAACTTTTCAGTTTGAAGCATTTTGTAAAGGCACTTCCGGTTTAGTTAGGGTTTTAATATTTCAAGGGAACGGAGTACAATTACAGAGGTAGGTTCCTCTGTAATTTTAAGTCTGTGTGCCAACCGGAAGTCCTTTCTATCTCCCTTCCAAATTGTTAATAAAAATTCCAATTAGGAGCATTTTATAAAGGCACTTCCAGTATAATAAGGGCTGAAAATTTTTATGGAAACGTAGTTTACTTGCTGAGGTAAGTTCCTGTGTAATTTTAAGTCTGTGTATCAACCGGAAGTGCTTTCAATCTCCCTTCCAAATTGATTATTATTATCATCATAAATATTTATGCATTTTAAAAATTTCAATTTCGAGCGCAATGTAAAGGCACTTCCGGTTTAATACCGGTTCCAAAATTTTAAGGGAACGTAGTACAGTTACTGAGGTAGGTTCCTCTAAAATTTAAAATTTACTTTCATATGGATGGTGCACTTCCAGTATAATAAGGGCTGAAAATTTTTATGGAAACGTAGTTTACTTGCTGAGGTAAGTTCCTGTGTAATTT